>PVKE010028956.1:0-20573 GCA_004027555.1 Craseonycteris thonglongyai | reverse complement strand
AGAGAGAGAGAGATACAGAGACAGAGAGAGAACTGAACTGGGGGAGCTCCCAGTTCAGCACATGGGTTCGTACAGGCCGGGGATTCGATCCTGGGTCCCGGGATTCAATCCTCCCCTCGGTCCCCAGTGCTGAAAAGTGAGCGATTAACTCACTGAGCCATCCCGGCTTCCCCCAAAACAATTTTAAGACTCCTATTTGATGATAGGCTGAATAACGTTCCTCTCTCTCCCCAATATGTTCACTTCTTAGTACCTGGAACCTGTATATGTTACCTTATTTTAGGTGACCAGATTTTAACATTGGTAAAGCGGAACACCATTGACCCGGGGTGGGGGGGAGGGGGTTCTTGATTAAAAATTTGGTCTATCTCCCGCCATTCCCTAGCTTGTCGTGCATTCTTTCCAAAAATCGGGACTTTTTTAAAACGCCGCGGGTCGCAGGACAAATTGTTAAAAATCAGGACTGTCCCGCCAAAAGCGGGACGTCTGGTCACCTTACATGGCAAAATGACTTTGTAGACATGGTTAAGTTAATAATTTTGAGATGGGGAGTTTATGCTGAATTATCCTATGGGCACAACATCATCACAAAAATTCTTATAAATGTGACACGTGAGGAATGAGAGTCAGAAGGGAAGGCGTTGTGGTGGCTGAAACAAAGACTGGAGTGATGAGCTTTGAAGATGGAAAAAGAGGCTACAGCCAAGGAACACAGGCAACTATGAGAGGCTGAAAAGAGCAAGAAAACAGGATCTTTTCAAAGCCTCCAGAAAGAACCAGCCTGCCAACACCTCATCTTTAGCACTGTACAACTACCTTTGCACTTTTCACCTCCGGAATGCTAAGAGAATAATTTTGTTCTAAGATACTAGATTTGTGGTAATTGTAATAACAGCAATAGAAAGCTAATGTAGCACTGCAACAGAAATTGCATTGTTTATACATTAATTTTGTGAAAACTGACATTTCTATGGCATTAGGTTTTCCTTTCTAGAACATAGTCTCTCTTCATTTATTCAAATTCTGTTTTATTTTCTTCAAAAATATGTTTTATATAATTATATAATTTTCATATATGAATATAATATAATAATATACTATAAATATATTTTTATATGGAATTTGTTTCTTGCTAAACTTATTCTGAAATATTTTATGTTTTGCCAGTTATGAATGAAATACTTTTCTGTGTTTCCAGTTTTATGTAAATATTCTTAAATACAGAAAAAACAATGATTTTTACACATAGTTTGTCTACTGACATTACCAAATTTTCTTATTACTTGAATTTTTGTTTTGTATATTTATTTGTTTGTTTGTTTGTTTGCTTCTTTCTCTCTTTTTTTTGTCTCCCTTGGAAAACAACTACATCATCAGCAAAAACAGAGTTCTATCTTATTTTCAAATGTTAGTTTAATTATTTAATTTTGTTGTGCTGATGAGTTTGGGATTTCTCTCAAGTAAATCTATAGTCATGATGATGGTGAGCAACCCTGGGTAGTTTTTTCTTTTCTTTTCTTTTCTTTTTTTTAATTGTTTTTGACAGAGAGAGGGGGAGAGAGAGAGAGAGAGAGAGAGAGAGAGAGAGAGAGACAGAGACAGAGACAGAGACAGAGAGAGAACTGAACTGGGGGAACTCCCCAGTTCAGCATATGGGTCTGCACGGGCCGGGGCCGGGATTCGATCCTCAGTCCCCAGTGCTGCAAAGTGAGCGCTTAACCCACTGAGCCATCCCGGCTTCCCCAACCCTGGGTAGTTTTCATTTAGTTAAAATGGTTATAGCATTTTGTATTTTAGGATACTATCTAACATTGTTTTGGTACATAGCCTTTATTCCATTACATAATTTAAAAAAAAAATCTTATTTTAATCATTAGAAATGGCTGCCATTGTACTAAAAAATTTTAAAACACCGAAGGATATGATCTATGATTTTTCTCTTTCAAATGACTGATGTAATAGATTGGGTTGCTACACTTCCTGGTACAGAATCACCGTTGACTTGGTGGAAGAATCATGGACTGCTTTTTTGAAACATGACTGGATTCTACTTGTTCATGTTTTATTTCAAGTTTTTGAATCTATATTTGTGAAATTTTTTATAACTTTAATTTGGTCTTGTCTTTATCAGTGTCAATTAAGTGTATTTTGACTTTATAAAATGAATTGGAACTTTTAATTCTTTTCTATGGCTTGTAATACTATAAATAAAAGTGCAGTAGTCTTCCACTTATCCAAGATATTGCCTTCTGCAATTTCAGTTACTGAAATTTCAGTGGTCTGAAAATATTAAGTGATGGGAAGCCGGGATGGCTCAGTGGGTTAAGCACTCACCTTGTAGCACCGAGGACCGGGGATCGAATCCTGGCCCCGGCCCATGTGGAACCATATGCTGAACTGGGAGCTCCCCCAGTTCAGTTCTCTCTCTGTCTCTGTATCTCTCTCTCTCTCTCTCTGTCAAAATAAAAAATATATATATATATATTTGAAAATATTAAGTGGAAAATTCCAGAATAAACAATTCTTAAATTTTAGACTGCACACTATTCTGAGTAGCACGGAGAAATCTTTCACCTTCCAGTTCTGTTCCACCTGGGATGTGAGTCATCCTTTTGTCCAGTGTCTCTGCACTACATACACTCTCAGGTATCAGATCAACTGTCTTATGTGCAAGTAACACCGTGATTGTGTTCAAGTAACCCTTATTTTACTTTAAAATGGCACTAAGCCATTCATATAACTTTTATTACAGTATATTATTATGACAGTCCTATTTTATTATTAGTTATTGTTGCTAATCTCTTATTGTGCTTCATTTATAAATTAATCATAGGTATGTATGTATAAGAATAAGCATAATATATGTAGGGTTTGGTACTACCCACAGTTTTAAGCATTCGCAGCGGGTCTTAGAATGTATTGCCTATCAATAGAGGGGACGCTACTCTAGTATGGTCAGCCCTTTAGAGGTTAGACAAAGTTCAGCTAGAGATTCATGATTGGTGACTTTCCAAACATTTCTGTTTCCCCCATCTTTCCCGCCCAATTTTCAATGCCTTGATTTTTCTGATATCACTTAGTGTTTTAATTCTAGATTGTCATTTGAATTATTCTTATAATGTAAATCATTCTTTTAAGAGTTTTCATTTCACTTATCCAATCTATCTCGAGCCAAGATTTTCTTTCTATCTATGCAATATATAGAAAGGCTATACAGAAAGTATCCAGCCATGTAATATAAAAAATAGAGGCATCTATGGCGTGATTTTTTCCCCAGACAGCCCTCATATGTGCATGTATAAAGATTTATTGCTTATCAATCCTTCTTTTTAAGATTTATTACTTTATTGTTTGTTTGTTTGTTTGTCTATTTATTGACAGAGAGAAGGGGGAGGGCCCAGAGCAGTCTCCATAGTTGTACATCATTGGTTTTTGACACAGTTTCATTCCACAGGTGGGCAGGGGGGCTGCGCAGGGCTGGAACTGAACCAGGGGCCTCCACCATGGGAAGCACACCCAAATTCACATAGATCATGGTTAATGATGATCACCAAAGGAATGCATTCTTTATATTTTATCACAAGTTAGGGAAAGAAATGAGTGCTGTGTAGAAGGGAAGAGATCTGAGGTTGAGAAATGAGGATGAGAAAGCCAAGGGGGCTGAGAGAAGGCAGCTTGTGAGACAGAAAGGGAACTGAGAGAGAGAGACATGACCAAAAGCCCAGGGAAGATAGCATGTCAAGATGGAGGGAATGGTCAGTTAGGCCAGAGGCAGTCAAGAGATGGAATAATTGAGTTGGAGAAAAAAAATCTTTGGATTTGAGGATATGGAGGTCATTGGTAAAATTGACACAAACTGTTTGGCTACAGTGGTAGTGGATGAAAGCCTAATGGGAGTAGGCTCCAGAAAGAAGTGAATAAGGGATTATACATTTTAAAATTACTATTTTCATTTCAAATAAAAAATTTAAGTTGTATTTCTTAACATCAAAACAGAGTAATACCTTGATAGGTAACCTCTGCTAATTTAAATTAATACCAATTATTCAGAGAACCATACTATGCTCCTCTGAGATTTATTTTGGAATATTTGTACAGAAAAGAAAGCAGTTTTATTGTGAAGAGAAGCAGAGAAATGGGACAATGACAGGAGGGGTTAAATGGAGAACCTTTCTTGTAAGTACAGGAAATATTATGGTATATGCGGTGGAGAAATAAAAATTGAGGCTACAGCAGCAAGATGTGAACAATCCTGGAATAACACCTTTGTTTAGATGAGCAGGTATCCAATCACAGGTGGCAGAGTTAATCTAAGGTAAGAACCAGTGATTTATCCAGAATAACTGGAAGAAGGGAAGTGTTTATGTTATTTTGCTCTAGAGAGCACTTTGTGTGCCACACTTGAATTTAAGTTCTCTTACTATTTTCATATTCAAGATATTGGCTTTCTCCTGTAACAGTGCTCTTCTTCTGGGCATGTGTTCTGTTTGTTCACATTGTTCTTCCCCTCTCTGACTGTTGGCCCCTTCAGATGAGTTGTATTTTTCTTTGTTGGTTCTTGGAGATGAGATCTGGTAGTCTGTGTACATGGCAGCACATTCAGGAAAGCTTACTTCTGTTCACTCGTTCTGTAAAGGCAGGCAGGTACCTGTTCCTGATGAGAAACTCAGAAAAAATTTCCTTGCTCTCCTTCTCATCTAACATTTGCTCAGGCTTTGGGGCAGGGAAATCCCAGCCTACCCATCCTTTCCCTGCTTTTCAACATTTAGGGCTTCAGGAAGAACTGGCACATTTGTGTGGTTCAGTTTAAATACTTGGCCAAACTCTTTTCCAGTCCTTACCTGGTGATCTTGCACAGTGGTTTAGGCAGTTGTTAAACCCATGGCAGAGAAGGATCTGCATAAATTTCTCCTCCCAGCCCCTATAAATTACCATGGCCTTGTTTGTACCCATATCCTATAGGCACCAGTAGCCATTTTATTCAAGAGAGTCAGGAGACAGGGAAGAAATAGCACAAAAGGAAAAGCTCTTATTCCTTTTGTAAGATACTTTGGTGGTTTACTTACTTTATTCATTTGGTAGACACTTCTTAATTATTAGCCATGTGCTAAGAACTGTGCTAGTTTCTCAAAGTATGTCCCACAGAATTAACTGTGAAAGATGTTATCAGGTATGTTATGGAAAAGCTAACTTTATGGTTAATTGGTTCAAAGAAAAGTTAAAGTTACTGCAGGACTTACATAATTTACAATACTAATGTGAACACTGATGGTATGTCATATTTTCCAGCAGTCTCAGTATTTTTTTACCATGAAATCTTTTCTTGAGATATATTCAACAGAACATACCAGGAAGCTATTGTATCATGGAACAAACTTCAGAAAATGTTACATTCAGAGCGAGAAACTAGCAGAGCAAATATATTTTAGGCCCATACTCCAACCCAGGCCCTTTGTTATGCATTTTATAAACATTATTTCATTATTTCTTCACAACAGTCCTATGAGATGGATAGGGTTAGGAAACGGAACCTCCCAATAATGGCAGAGTTAGGGTTTGACCTTGTTCTAGGACACTATCAACTCACCACCAATCTGTTAAAAAATCACACAAAAAAGTTTAAAAATCATTTCAGTACTTCTTAATGTTGTAAGTAAGCTATTTCAAAAACCTGCTTCAGAAAGAGTGACATTTCTAGACTGGCAGAGGATAACTTTCTTTTTGTTATTTCTTCTCACAGATTTTAGAAGAGACATTTAAAAGGTTTTTGAGTTCTATGTCTTCTTTCAGAAACATGCCAACTTTTCTTTGAACCAATTAACCATAAAGTTAGCTTTTCCATAACATACCTAATAACATCTTTCACAGTTAATTCTGTGGGACATACTTTGAGAAACTAGCACAGTTCTTAGCACATGGCTAATAATTAAGAAGTGTCTACCAAATGAATAAAGTAAGTAAACCACATGCCTAATAATATGTATTAGAGTAACGCTAGCTGCTGTAACAAAGATAAACAAGAATGGATAATAATTCAAATACAATAAAAATTTATTTTTCATTCATTAGCAATCCAAGATGGGGTTTCTGGTTGTCAAGGTTCTTCTCTATACAGCCTTGTAGGATTTAATCAGATAGTTTCTCTGCCATTTTTGAAGTATTATTTCTAAAGCCACACTTACTGAGGTGGGGTGTTGTCATCTCAGTAAGCCTAAAATGGAAGGACGTAGAGGACTGAGCATGAACAGTGGTACACATTGCTTCTGCTCACATCCTACTGCCAGAACTCAGTTACATGGCACATAAAGGTGTCTGGGAAATGTCACCCAGGTTGTGCTCAGCAAGTAAAATTTAGAAGAAACCAATTTTGTTGAACGGCTAGCAGATTTTGCCACACCAACCAGTGAAAGACATCTACCAAAGCTTTCCTTGAGCATCTTTTTAGGAGCAACCCACTAGTAATGGTAATTTTGATGATAATTTGAAAACATGTATAAGTGCTTATGATTCAATAATAGGTATTTAATAAATATAGAAAATGTGAAATGTACTGTGCTAAGTGATTTATATCCATCGTCATATTGAATCTTCTCATAAACTCTAAGACAAAGGAGTATATTGAGCCTATTTGATACAGAGAAAATAACAATTTAGGAAAATACTCAAAGTCACATGGAGTGGCAGAGGCCAGATGTAAAAGTTGGTTGGTCAACTTCAAAGGCTGTGTGTAACTTCTGTGGTATTCTCAGAAAACAATTGCATGCTAGGATTACAGCTGATTAAAGAGGAGGCACATAAGAAACTCAAAGGTGCACACAAAGAGCATGACATTCATTGTGGCAGGTGATTTGCAATTTCTGTTTTTCTCTGTTTTCCACAACTGTGCTTAAGGAAATGTTTTCCTGGTTCAAAGCTTTCTTTTGCGCTGATATTTTTCTTTAAATGAAAGGAGGAAAGTAGTGTCCTCAATTTAAGTGGTGTTTATAAAAACAAGAAAAACACCTTCTTAATATTAATGGGATGGGGAATATGACACTTTTTTTCTCTCCTGGAATTGCTTTGGTATATTGTCTCTGGGGCTTATCTGTGGTTGTGGAATTAAAAAAGCTTTTATTGGTTGCATTGTTTGGAATGGGTATGGCTTTACCTTGTTCTCCACCTGAGTGGGTAACTTATGGCAAAGTGTATTCTGTGTGTTAGGAAAGGGATTCATGTGGGACTCACAACATTGAACACTTTCCTGCCACCAAACTATTGCTTGGTGCTATAATGTACCGTAATGTAATCTTTCTGATATGATATAATCTTTCCTTCTTTCTTTTCTGCTGCTGTTGTCCTCTTGAGAACTGATAACTAATTTTGTTTTACAATAAATTATATATTTAACAATCTCAAACTTACAGAGACTGCAATAGCAGCACAAAATTTTCCCTTGAACCATTTGATAGTAAGTTGGTTACGTGATATAGTGTCCACATCCACTCCCCCATACACCAGTGGGCATTTCTTAAAAACAAGGACATCCTTTTTCAAAAGCACAACACACTCATTAAAGTCTGCAAATTAACATCATTACAGTACAACTGTCTGCTCCTCAGACACTCATTCAAGTTTTATCAGTTTCCAATTAATCCATTATAGCAAAAGCATCCACTTTAGAATCGCTTGTGGCATTTGCCAGCCACTTTAGGCTCCCACAGCCTGCAACAGTAGACTCCTCAGTCTTTCCTTGGCTTTTTTGACTTTTATACTGTTGAAGATTACAGGCCTGCTATTTTACAAACATCAGTAAACTTTTATTTATCTGGTACAGATTTAATTTATGCATCTTTAGCAAGAGGTGACTCTTTATTTTTCTCATTTCATCCTAGTCCTATCGAGAGCACACACTTTCAATTTCCCCCATTTCTGATGATACTCACTTTGATCACTTGATTATGCTGGCATCTACCACCCTTTCCACTAGGAAATTGTTCTTTTCCGTGCTGTAACTAATACATATTGTTTGGGGCAAGTTCTATGTAAATATTCCATTTTTCATTAAAATTTCAATTTATCCATATGTGTTCATTGCTAAGGTCTCATGGTTTTCAATTTTGTTCAAGAAGTTATGATCCATTATAATAATTTATTCTGATGTTGTAAAACATCAGAATGGCTTCTGAGTCCTTTCATTGTATCCCTATTATGACCTTGCTTTGTGACACAAAGTCCACCATGTGAGTTCCCAGTCTCAGTCTTTCAATCAGCCATTTTTCCCAAGAAGTGGAGAATGATATCAAGACTATAAAATCTGAGCTGTGTCGACTGCTATTACAGTTCCTTTAGGCAGATGACATTGTAAGATCTATGTAAGTATATAGATACATGCAAATTTATATAGGTATACATACCTACTTATATATGTATACACACATTTCTTTTATTGTTTGAGAGAAGGTGTGAGAGAGAGAGGAGAGGGAAGGCCCAGAGCAGTCTCTACAGTTGTACATCATTAGTTGTGACATAGTTTCATTCCACACAGGTGGATGTGGGGCCATGGAGGGCGAGACCTGAACTGGGGGCCTCCTGCCTGGGAGGCCAGAACCTTCACTGCCACTCTGTGGTGGTTGCCAGTGGGGGTCACATTTCAGCATATGGGTTTGCATGGGTGGGGACCAGGAATGAAACCTGAACCTCTCTACTGCAAGGCAATCACTCAACTTGCTGAGCTATCCTGGCAACCCATACACACATTTTTACCTATGTTTATTTTAATATCTATCTATATATGTTGAAAATCATGAGTTTACTATAACACATCCAATTCCTATCCAACACCATGGGATTTATTCTAGAGTTCTCCTTTCCCACATTTGAAACTCTCAAATCTAACAGTAAGAAATTTGGCTCCCAATGTCTTTAAATCTCCTTGTTTCATCAATTCTCCAGTATGTAACCATTCTCTGGTCATGGCCACTGCCCCCTTGTCCCTGCATATGCCCTCCTCACCCTGCCTTTGCCTTGACCTGACATCATCACCAAGTGGAAGAAATTCTCGTTCCACTTAGACTCTGCCACCAACACCTACATGATGCCCTTCTTATTCCACTAGGATATGGACTCTCCACATAGGACCACGGACCTTTGCAGTTGCCCTTTTTGTCCCCTTGGGCTGTGACTCCCCCACACAAGGCAACCCCTATTGTGGCAATTCTGTCCTCAACCAGCAGGGTCTGTCTGCAAGTCCTTATTGAAGCTGCAGGCACCCTCCTCAACCCATATAGCCTGACTCCCCACATCAGTGCCAGGCTCACCTTATTGTGTGTTCCCTGAAGGGAAGCAGAATTTGACACCATAAAGTGTGTCTCTTTGGCATAAGGAGTATTTTAGGCTGGTTAAGCAGCCCTAAGTCATTACCATGACAAGTCCCCAGTCAATTCCTAGGGTTCTGTGCTGTTGATCAAGTGTGTTTTGGAGATGACCTCTGGGCACAGAGTTGAAGGTCTGAGTGATCAAGGGCTTTAGCAGATTAGGCATCAGAGTTCTTTGTTTAAATGGGATGACAAATAAAGTGATCAATATATAACCTGCCTGATAAGAGTCCATTTCTGTGCATGTATAAAAAAAGAGATAGTTGTTATGAAAATAAAGTGTAGAATTCTGAAATGTTTTGAGAACTATAAAAACCTATGCAAATGTAAGATTTTTATAAAAAATGATTTTGTCAGAAAATATTATGTAGTGCAGATTTTTTAGTAGAGAGATCCTTTGTTCTTTATGACTTACAAATTTGATGTGACTAAAATATAACTCAATGCACAAAGCTGAAAATATGTCCTGGGGAAATAAAATATGGGATGCTTGGGTGGAAGTTACATGCTGGATCTTGCTAAAACCAGAACCCTGTAAGTTTATGGGAAATGCTTTGAAGAATTTCCAATTTAATTCAATTTGTATATTTATTGATTATTTGACTATAAACTTTGTAAGAGCAAAATTCTTCTTTCAATGAAAACCCCATTACCAAATGTACTTCTTTTTATCTCCTCTGTAGAAATTTCCCCTTGTACTGACACCACCAGAGCAGCTTCTAGAACTTCCTTTTTCATTACTACCTACTGTCCAGATAAGTATGGTTTCGAATTGAACTATCTCCTACTTCAACAAAAGAAGACAACTATGTAAATACACTGTCTGAAAATTCCTGGATTCCCAAGGCTTTCATGTATACAGAAGAAATAAATTTAAGAATCTTTCAGGTATATTATGAACAAAATCTCATCTTTGGCATTTTTAGAAGAGATTCTAATACATATTTAAATTGCTTTTCAACCATAAAAGACCCTGAGGCCACTTGCCTTTTATGGATTACACATAGAGACTGGACTCTAATGTTGTTCTTTGTTAGAGGGACTTAGGCTTCATTTTAAAGAGATTTCAGAAAAATGATGAAAATAAATTTAGCACCTTTCAAAAGACAAGAATGCATCTAAAGGTTAGAGAAGACAGAGTTAAGAAATCCTCACACTAGAGAAAGCTAAAGGCAGCATGAACATTGCAAGGAAGTGGTTAGTCCTAGCAGATGGTGGGGCAACGAGGTTGAACGGAACTGGAAACGACTGACTCATGGCTTCTTCTTCCATTTGGCTCACTGCAGATGCCCTTGCAAATTCTTAGTTACTTCTGAGGACACGTGATTGCAAGGTCTTTCTTAGTTCTGTGGTAACTGGGAGGTACAAGGTAGATCATTGAGCTGGCTAGTGAATGGGGGGCCTGGGACACAGGCTCCCTACGGGGTGGCATTGGTTTCAACTGGATTTGATGACCTCTGAGATTTAGTCTCGTGTATGTCTCTCCTTTCACCCATTCATTCCTATAGGACAGTGGTTCCCAACCTTCTTCCACTTGTGTACCCCTTTTAAACCCATTTTTATAAATTGTACCCCTTGTTTTTAAAACAGCTGTTTTAGATACACTTTTGTTCAGTGCCTGTCTTAATGTAAAATAATGAAACTAAGGCAATAACTTATGAAGGAAAAATTACTACACTAAAATTACAAACCACAGGTTTAATTTTTCAGTATTGGTAACAATTAAATATTGATAATGATGATCAAATATTTAACAAACTTTTACTTTAATAATAATAATAATATTAAATTGTGTTATCTGAAAAGTCTGTAATAATTGTTTTACAGATCACTAGCCAATTGAAACTTTGTTAGTGAGATCATTGAGCTTGCTTTGATTCACTTAGTTTCTTGAAATCAGGCTCACAAGATGCAAGATACAGTCTTAAATCTGGATTTGCATGAAGCTGGTTGTGGTACTTATTTTTTATGAAGGTGTAAGAGGAACAAGCTGTCTCCACTAGCTCAGTGTTGGTAAATGCCAAGAGGTATTTGAGTGCCTTCTCACTAAGCTGTTCATATTCCTCACTGACTTCTACCCAGAAGGTAATAAGATGCTTTTTTTTAAAATCAGAATTTAAAGATGAATCAGTGGAAAGTTTGATTAACTGCTCTTTTTAATGGATTGATAGTTTACATTCTTTGAAGAGTTCTTCGTTGAAGGGATCTGCAATGTAGTTGTTTTCTTTTCCACACTGAGGGAAGTATTTCTAAAAGGACACTCTGAGGCCTTCCAAGTTACTTACAATATTCTCTTTCACATTTTGGGAGAGGTGCACTTATTCTCAGATAAGCAGTTGTGCAGTTTCAAAAACTTCAGGCTGACCTCTTTCAATTCATGCTTTCCAAAAGTCCAGTTTTCCCATCATTGACTCAGTGTTGTCTGTTACTTTGACTACAGTGCTTGAGCTATTTTGAAGCTCTAAGTTGAGTTTGTTTATTTCTAGAGAAATATCTGATAAATATGAAAGATTTTGAAACCAATCACTGTTCTGAAACTTTGAAGTAAGAGGGAAAAGATAGTCTTTAAAAAATGGGATGCTGGGATGGGTCGACAGATTAAGCACTCATTTAGCAGCCCTTGCTCATGCGGACCCATATGCTGAACTGGGGTGTGCTTCCCATATGGGAGGCCCCTAGTTCAACCCCCTGCTCATGGGGGTGTGCCTCCCATGCAGAAAGCCCCCAGCCCAGTTCTTGTCCTGCACACTCTCCCCCAACCCACCTGTGTGGAATGAAACTTGAAAACTGATGATGTAAAACTATGGAGACTGCTCTGGGCCCTCCCTCTTCTCTCTGCCTCTCTGTCAAAAAAACAATAAAATAAATCTTAAAAACAAACAAACAAAAAAAAAACCCACCTGCACTTTATATCTAAGTTCAAATATCTGTGTAAGTACTTTGCCATGAGATAGCCAACTTAACTCCATATACAAAAATAATGTGCTGTTTATTTCTTCACACTTTAAACAATGTATAATTTCATGGTTGTGACTTAATAAAATGTACAAGTTTTATAGCCTCATCAAAAACATCTTTCAGGGAAGCTGGGATGGTTCAGCAGTTTATGCACTGGCTCAGCAGTTTAAGCACTTGCTTTGCAGCCCCAGGGACTGAGGATCGAATCCTGGCCCCAGCCCATGTGGACCCATATGCTGAACTGGGGTGTGCCCCCAGTTCAGTTCTTGCTGGGGCCTATGCGGGAGGCCCCTGGCCCAGTTCCTGCCCTGCACAGCCCCGTGCCCACCTGTGAAGTGAAACTATATGGAAAATTAATGCTGTCAACTATGGAGACTATTGTGGGCCCTCCTCCTTCTCTCTGTCTCTCCCTGTCTCTCTCTCTGTCAAAAAACAATAAAAATAAATCTTTAAAAAGAACATCTTTCAGTTCACTAGGAAGAGGCTTGGAGGGAAGATTTTGTATATGAATGCAGCAGTGACTCCATGATACATGGGAAGCTACTTCTTTAATTTGGCCACATAGGCCTATAAAACAACCTGACATAGGCTTGCCTCCGTTAGAGCATGCACAACAATTCAACCAACTAGTGTCCTTGTCAATGACATAATCATTGATTGCATTAAAAATATCTTCTGTGTTATGCTCTGTCAATGGATAACAAAGCAACAGGTTTTCCTCAATTTTATTTCCTACCAAGTACCTTGCAATGATGAGCAAAACAGATAAATCAGCAACATCTATACTTTCACTGACCTGGATGGAAAAGAATTTACTTTTTTAAATTCTATCTACTACTATAGTTTCAACATCATCAGACATTTCCTGAATTCATTGAGACATTGTATTATTTGAAAAAGAGGTAGTATTGATTTTGTGGACATGTTCTTCTCCAGACATACATAAAACGGTATCCATAATACAAGGAGAAATTAAATCTTCAGCTATGGTGTGGTTTTTACCACATTTAGCTCTGTGATAAGCAGTACAGTATGAGCCTCAACTGCATTCTCATTGTCTTTCTTTCCTGACATCATGTAGGAAGTAATAGTTGGATGCTTTTATAATCTCCGAAAATATTGTATGTCTTTGTTTTTATACAAAGGATGTTTAGTTTATAAATGTCAAGTGAGTAGAGAGAATTCCATGCAACCATTGGTATAATATTTCCCCACACACAACACACAAAGGCTTAGGACAGTCATCATCTCCTACAAATGAAAACCCATATTGAATATACTCGTCAGAGTATTTCCTTTTCTTTCGTGTAGTATCTGAGGCCCACACCTTTTTATTATCTACCAGTGAGGGTGTACTCGTAGCTGCAAACACGTGTTGAGAAGTACTTGGCGACGGGTTAAAATCCACATCAAATTTTTTTTAACTTTTTCTATTTTTAATCACTATTCATAAATGACACAGTTAAAAATTGCTGACGATAATAACTGAAACTGTTAAACATTAAATTTAAAAAAAACTACAAGAAAGGAATCATGATTAAAGACAATACACTTACTTTTACTGAGTTAATAACTAATCTGATCAAACAGTTTGGTTACGGATGTATTTATATGTTTGGGGAAGTTCTAGAAATGTCACAAATAGATTGTTCTGACACTATGCATAATTAATGATAGAGGAGTGGTTGGGGGAAGGGTTCATAGTCACACCCTAATCAATCATCATTCACTAACATGATCTAATTTTAAAGTGTATCCATTGATGGTGCTTCAAACTTAACACTTACTGTTTCATAAATAATGTTTCACATTTTTTTACTTTAGTTGTTTTTTCAACATTACTGATCATTTTTTTACATATGCCTGAATAGCCCAGTATGTACTCTCAAGGATACATGTACCACGACTTAGGAACCAACTTTAGGAATAGTCATTGCCTACAGAGGTTTGTAAGAAGGTTTAAACCAAAACAGCAGAAACACATAATAAAAATGTATAGAACAAAATTTTTAAAAACTTTCAAATTCCAGTGATATACAAAACTTAGTGCTTGTTAGTTAAAGATGGTGACTAGAATGCATATGATTATCTTGATTCTCTCTAAAGTTCCCACTAAAATGACAGTGAAGGAATTATTTTAAAGGACAACCCCATTAGGACAAAAGAAAATGGAGGAAACAGCAGGGAGAAATGGAAGATGAAAAATCAATGGATGAGTGGGAACTGACCTAGCTGACTCAAAGAGATTAAATGCTAAATTGGCAGGGGGGGAAAGGTAGTCGTGCATTCAATGTACACCACAGAACCTTAAAAATGCTCAGGAATTGGTGACACGGGGTAGCTCTAAAATGGAAGTGAATGGAAAAACATGTTGAAGACCTTTTTAAGAAACAATTAGATTACGAGCTCCTTTTACAAAGCTGTATAGCGGAGGACCTGTCCCTTCATCACCTTTGCACAGATAGGTTAGTCTCTAGAGCCATGCTGCCCAATACATAGTCACCAGGCACAGTGGTTTTTAGCGCTGAGAACGTGGCTCTTCTGAATTGAGATATACTGTAAGTGTGAAATAAACACCAGATCTGGAGACTTATTATAGTAAAATAAAAAGAATGTAAAATACCTCTAAATCATTGGACTACATGTTGAAACAATAATTTTTGATATATTAGGTTAAAGTAAACACTACTGAAATTCATTTCTCCTGCCTTTTTTTTTTTAAGATTAATTTTATTGTTTTGAGAGAGAGTGAGAGAGAGAAGGGGGAGGGCCCAGAGCAGCCTCTATAGTTGTACGTCATTAGTTATGACATGGTTTCATTCTACACAGGTGGGCGTGGGGCCGTGCAGGGCAGAACCGAACTGGGGGCCTCCTGCATGGGAGGGGAGAACTGTTCTTGCCGTCCCGGTGGTTAACAGTTGTGTCACAGTTGGGGTTTGCACAGGCCACGGCTGGGAATCGAAGCAAGGACCTCGTGACTGCGAGGCAAACGTTCAACTGCTGAGCTATCCCAGCAACTCGCCCGCCCGCTGATTTCTTCTACATGCCAGAGAGAACGTTGAAAATTACTTCCATGGCTCCTATGCTATTGCTGTTGGACAGTGCTGCTCTAGAGAGTGTGACCACTGGTGACTAGAGGACAGGGCATGGCTGAGAAGTGGAGGTCCTGAAAATGGGCTGGCCAAATGAAAGCTCACCTGAAACAGTGAGACTCCAACCCCCTCTGTCACTGAGATCCTGGAATGCTGGCAGCTGACCCCTAACTTACAGATACGAGAGGAAAACATCCCTTCAGGAGAAGCTCATCAGCCTGAGACAAGACCTACGGATTCTGAAGCAGCCCCTGCAGCCCCTGCTCAAACCCCCACTGCATTCACTTCTGCACAGGAAACCAACTTCCTGCAAATTCCCGCAACTTACTTCGGGAGGACACCATCTCCGTCTGCACGTACCAACCAGAATAAATGTTCCTGCAGGTGGTAAATAAAGAGCCCAGTGTTTCTGCTAAGGCTTTGCAGAAGGCACTGGGAGTCTAACTTCTTCCATTGACACACAACCCTGAGCTGTGTGACCTACACTGACTCCATCCAGTTCTGCACAGCATTGAGCGCCTGTTGCCCACTCTGGACTGGCCTCCTTCTTTCCCTGTCTCTCTTCTCTTCCTCTGACCAGGCTTCCCTGACATCACCTCTTAAAGAAATGACCTGAACGAGGCTCCTTGTCTCTGGACATGCTTGGGGGGAACCTAAACCAAGACAAAATATGATAGTGGAGATCCTCCAGAAAACCAGCCCATCCATGTCCCTCTGAGGCTCAGCCACTCTGGGTATGCCTCACCTGTAGTCTCCGAACTTTCTAGAGCCTATTTGTAAATATGAGCGGTGGACCCAAAGCACCTGGCAAACATCTGAGGGAATCATCTGGTTCAGAGAGCAAAACCAACTGTTGCTTTATTAAAAGACAGTTTAATTATGGTTCATTTTTTAGGCCCTGCTTCTGCATGAAAGTAATATTGTGCCATAAGAATAATACTAAATGCACAAAAAAGATGCATGCATGTCTATGCTTGTTTCAGTGAACGGAAAGCTAAAATACTGGGCTGTCTGTATCGAAGTTAAGAGTAGGCAGTCCTGTAAGCACACGGAAGATGTCAGTCAGGTGCTGGACTTCAGAGATTAAAGCCAGCCCCTGCCACCAAAGGAGGTACAGACTAAGGGAGAAGTCACATACGAGGGAAACACTTGTGCAGTGGAACAGAGCAGGATAGGGTCTGCACAGCAGGTTAAGGGTGCCCAAATGACCCTAAAACGAACAGGCTAGGAAGAGACAAGAGAAAATATTTGCAGAGGGCTAGTAGAGTGCAGCGGAAGGAAGCAAATTCCCAACAGAGAGTGGAGATGGGGCCACAATGCAGGAAACCAAAAATATCCCGGGATGGCTGCAGTGAAGGGTCTGAAGGGGAAAATGTGCAGCCATGAGGCTGGAGGGAGCTTGGGCCTAGTTCAAGGAGATGGAGTAGTTTTTCAAAGGAGCCAGGCCATCATTGAAGGACTCAGAGTGACTTTACCTAAAGAGAGAACATCTTCGATGGTCTCCATAGTGTTTCTTTAGTGATGGGTGTCCCCTTCTTGTGCAGAGGCAATGGAAACACCCACTACCTCTGTGTCTTTTGAAAGGGAAAATGCCAGGCCGAGACAGGGCTGGTGCCTGGCAAAGCTGTGAAGTATGCTTTTGGTGCTGAAGTGGCCCCCACCACCAAACACACCCACCACGAGTGATATCTGTGTTTTGCATGTTTCACTCAGCACCTCCATTTGGCCCAGGGCCTCTTACCAAGGAACGGAGCCGAAGGCTTGCTTTCTCCTGAGACCCATGCTGGGTCCATCTTCCAGTGAGGACTCCATGGGTGTCAGATGCCTTGATCTAGCTAATGAGGAATTCTTCCACATTACACGAGAAAGGATTCTAGAAAGCACTAAGAATGTATCTAAGTAGAATATTAGTCTCCTCACAGATTGACCGGGAAGAGATCTGCTGGCAAAAGTCTTTATGCCTTTTTGTGGTGCATTTACACAATGGAATACTACTCAGCAATAAGAAAAGATGAAATACAGCCATCTGTGACAACATGGACAGACCTTGAAAATATCTTATGAAGCAAAATAAGTCAGATGGGAAGTATCAAGAAACATATGACCCCACTCATATGCGAAATATAAAACTGAAAGCAACAAAGAAACAAAAACTCACAGATGCAGTCTGTGGTTTGGTGGTTGCCTGCGGGGGGGCGGTGATGGGGGGGATGGGGAGGTGTCTGGGGGGGAGGGCTGGGGCAGGGAAGGGGAGAGGGCATCAAATATAAAAAAATAATAATAAACTAAAAAACATAAACAAAGTGTGATACATTAAAAAAAAAAGTCTTCATGGCACACTCAAGTCACCACACAGACCTAGAGGTCTGGAGAGGCGCGCCTAAGCAGTGCAAGTGAGCCGCCTTAGGTAGCTGGGAGGCTCTGTAAGGTGGCCCTTGAAACCGTCTACAGGTAGCATCGCATAGCAGGGCTTTCTGCTATTATTGAGCAAAAGAATGAATGTGGCTGTTACAGTAAAACTTAATGTACAAAAATAGGTGATAGTGGGTAAAATATGGCCTCTGTGCCACAGTTTGCCAACCCTGGTATAGAGATAAAAGCGGGGGGCGGGGGGGACTTTGCAAGGAAATACAGTCAATAATATCATAATAACTGCACGGTGACATATGGTTACTAGACTTATCCCGGATTTCATATTGTAAGGTATATAAAGAAATGTCGAATCACTATGTTGCACACCTGAAACTAATATAATATTGTATGCCAACTATACTTTAAAATAAAATACCTTTAAAATTGGCTTTAGAGACAGACAGACAGATGGATAGACAGACAGACAAATAGAGAAATTCTATTTTTAATAACCAGTACTAGATATATTGTCTTATGAAGTTTTGTTGACCTCTCTAATCCTTCTTACTTCAAATGTAAAATGGGAGAGTAATATCTGCCTTTATTATGGTGACAAGTGTGAGATGAGATTCTAAATAAAAGACCTTTACACTATGTATTGGGTTACTATGCATGCATGCACCCAACGAATACTTTGACTTTTTCTTGCACTAGCATTGTGTAACATATGTGGGTATCAATAAACACTTGCTGATTGCTTGATGGATCAAACACGTGGCAGTTCCAGAGACGTAGGGTATGAGCCAGGATATTGCTGGGGATCCACATTCTTAGAGTAATGGGATGGGACATACTTGGGATGTTGTGTAAAGTGCGGAAGTTGCAAAAGAGATTTAAAGATTTTTCTGTTTCAGTTAGGACACTTTGCTACAAGCATCATAAACTCTCTGGTTAGTTGGAGCAAAAAGGATATTTACTGGAAGAATAGGTGCAATTCAGAAAATCCAAAAAAGGCTGGAGAATTAGATTTAGAACTGATGAGGCAGCTAAAGGAAGCCCCAGAAGCAAGAACTTCACATCCATCTTCTTTCTGTATTGAAAGCTTTAGCTCAACATGGATAATTTGATGGGATGAGCACTGAGAGTGGGAAGAGGCAGGATCGGGGGGCCTCCAGATCTGACTTCTTTAGTGGAAGAGTGAGTACCAGGTTGATTAAAACTAGTTTATGGCCATAGTCCTCACTGGTGAAGAGAAAGTCCTCAGATTTAGCAAAAGATATCAGAACTACTGGGCTGAAAGCCTCCTTGTCCATCTGCTAAGAGTGTCTCTACCTTGGCTCTATGGACATTTCAAGGAGGATAATATTTTTTGTTGTGGGGACCTGTCTTGTGCATCGTAGGAGGTTTAGCAGTATCCTGGTCGTTACCAAGCAGCTGCCAGTTAGCAGTGCTCCCTCTCCCTTCCCAATAGCCCAGAATAGGGGGAAAAATCACCCCAGGAGAACTGGGGTGGCTCACATCTGGGTACTTTCTGAATGCCCACTATGCCTGCTTTGATCTCATGTAACCTTTTCTTAAGGACTTGTTTGGCCTTGAGGTGGACTCAGTTTAGTACTTTGGATTCACTTGATTGCCTGAGAAGATGCTATATTAATTACTGTTACCACAAACTATTTTCACAAAAATTTTTATAGAACACTTATAAACATCTTCAAGTTCAGGTAAGACTGGCCTCTCCAGTGGTACAGACACTGAATGGTGAATACATGAAGAGATAACTGGATAAATGTGTGAGCGAAAAGAAGAAAAAGACATATAGCTTTGTTTTGTCTGCACAGTGGCTATAGAAGTTCTTTCTTTTTGCTCTACACCAACCCGTGCCCATTCTTCCTGTGATTTCTTTTGAGGGGTAACCTCCTCCTCCACAGATCACATGGACATGGTAGAACCGTCATACCAGATCCTGCTGTCCTATGAAGGAAGCCAAACCCAGTTCTTTTTTTTTGTTGTTCTTTTTTCTTTTACATGTCATATTTCCTAGTGGCATGCCCCCCAGGCTCACCTCGTTAGAATTTTTCTCTAGGAGTTTGGGTGCTAAAGGTAGGCTGATCACATGTACCCTTTGAAACAGGACAGTACCATCGTTTTCTGTCCTGTTTCAAATGGGACGACTGGTCAGCCTAGTTTCACTGGACTAAATTCAAGGTGTCATTCAATAGGCTGATCTTATGTACCGAGTTTTCTGTCTGTTGTTTTCTGTCCCAATAAAAATGGTACATCTGGTCAGCCTAGCTAAAGGGCCAAAGAAGGAAGAAAGGAGAAAGAAGAGAAATAAATAATTGTGGAATATTAACTTCCAGAGAGATATATGGCATCTGCTGCATCATCCTCTGTCTTGAAGAGGTAGACAGAGCTCAGCATCCTGAGGTGACTTCAATAAAATTGCTCTATAAGGAAAGAGTAGGGCTGATGGGGCTGTTGGGGAAGAAAAGAGAGGGGAAAAGGAGGTAGAGATAGGCAGAAGAGGGCTGAGACCAGGCAAGAAGAAAGAGAAAGTGTTGCTCATGAAAACAGTGGTGTGGATCCACCCACTCATGACTCAGGGCCGTAGCTTGCCCACCAGCCCTCTGGGTTCTGTAGGAAGTGAGTCACCTGGGGCCTCTCCGCCAACTCTTCTGCTATGTCCTTTGGAAACATGTGCGACTGGACTTCTGGGCAGTAACTTTCCCTTTAAAACAACAGCAACCACCAGAATTACTGCTACTTGTTACTAAGCTCTATGTGCTCTGGGCTGTTGGGATGTCATAGACATTTACTC
>PVKE010028955.1:0-20582 GCA_004027555.1 Craseonycteris thonglongyai | reverse complement strand
TGTAAATGTACCACATCTTCTTTATCCAGTCATCTATCGAAGGGCATTTTGGTTGTTTCCATGTTCTGGCCACTGTGAACAGTGCTGCGATGAACATGCGGGTACAAACATCTTTAAAGATCAAGGTTTTCAAGTTTTTTGGGTAGATGCCCAGTAGAGGGATGGCTGGGTCATATGGTAATTCCATTCGTAATTTTTTAAGGAATCTCCATACAGCCTTCCATAGCGGTTGTACCAGTTTACATTCCCACCAGCAGTGTATGAGGGTTCCTTTTTGTCCACAGCCTCTCCAGCACTTGTTATCCCTTGTCTTGTTGATTATAGCCATTCTAACAGGTGTAAGATGGTATCTCATTGTGGTTTTTATTTGCATCTCCCTAATTGCTAGTGATGTGGAGCATAAAATGATACAAAATTTAAAATTCAGTTCTGCAGTCACACTAGCCACATTTCAAACGCTCAACAGTGTAACATACACTGTTACACTGTTTAACGGTGTAACACACAGAACAATTGATTCCACCATGGCAGAACATGCTATTGGACAGCACTGTTCTAGAATCTCCTCCATCCAGGGACGATTTACTTGTCAAATGAACAGTATCCTTCAGAATGATCACCTAAGGAAATTATAGGTTTATTTGAATAATACTGCTTTGGTCAAAAATTTTTTTTAAAGATTTTATTATTTTTCGAGAGAAGGGGGAGTGAAGAGAGAGAAGGAGGCAGAGCCCAGAGCAGTCTCCATAGTTGTACATCATTAACTGTGACAGTTTTATTCTGCAGATGAATGTGGGGCCATGGAGGGCAGGAACCAAACTGGGGGCCTCCGCATGGCAGAAAGAGCCCTTGCTGTCATACTATTCCTGCAGTTACCAGTTGTGCTGCAGCTCAGCATATGGGTTTGCACAGACTGGGGCCAGGATTTGATCCTCGCACCTCACAGTTGCAAGGCAAGCGCTCAACCTGCGGAACTATCCCGGCATCCCCTGGTCAAAATATTTTTAACTCCTCTTTTAGAAATAACTTCAGAGACAGTTTATAAGTTTCACTCTACTGGTGACTCAAGATGGCAATGACTATGTCAATCTCTCAGTGCACTTCACTGGACTTGACTCTTAAATGTTATTAGCTGTTTCCAAAATTTGAATCAAAAAAACCTCAAAAATACAATGATGCACAACTATGGAACACAGCAAAAATGTATCCAAGGCATACAGGGTAATTCCAAGAGCTCCAAAAGTTATTAATGGCTGCATTATAGTAATAAATTAACATCTCCCTAGATCAGGGGTGCCCAAACTTTTGGCTTCCCTGGGCCACACTGGAAGAAGAATTGTCTTGGGCCACACATAAAATATACTAACACTAACAATAGCTGATGAGCTATAAAAAGGTCCATGTATCATTTTTGTCATGTTTTAAGAAAGTTTATGAACTTGTGTTGGGCTGTATTCAAAACCGTCTTGGGCCTCATGCAGCCCGCAGGCCATAGTTTGGATAAGCTTGCCCTACATGAAAGAACTTAAGGTCTGGTGTACTTTTTCATTCATTTTAAATGTCAGTCACATTACTTTATAATCTCACTTCCCAAACTATAAGACTGCAATATATACACTATATATATACACTTACCCCCATATTCCTATATTTATACCACTGACTGATGCAATAGTTCTAATATCTTTTCAAACCACTTATAAAATGTTTATTTCTAGAACTTAACTCACTTCTGAAACAATTACTATTTTGCTTTTACATTCTCAAATGGGAGAAGCAGGGAATGCAAACTACTTTCAAGCACCAACCATGGACCCAGGAGGACTCCAGGACAGATCACACAGCTGCACAACCCCCTCTGACTCTTCCTTCGCATGAAAAGGTCTACGTTTTACACCTAAAAAAGAGGAAGCTTTGTTGCTACTCATCAACACTAGGGGAACAATTTTTGTTGTTGTTGTTTTTTCCTATGTGACCTTCATGTTTATTTTAAGAGACAAAAAAGACAGGCCTGAAATAAGCAAAAAGTTTGAACTAGATTAATATCCTCGTTTGATGTAATTCTAAGATCTAACTTAAATAATAAAGTTAAAAGGGCAAGATACTTATTTCAAGAAAGCAAATAACCTTAGAAGACTTAGACTTATCCTCTTTGGTAGTTCCTTAAAAGAGGTGTGCTTTATATGTCTTCAGAATGTCAGCTTTATCAAAGTTAGGATTCCAGAAAATATGACTATTTTTCCTTTCACACACAAAAAACGTGTTCTGCCCTCTAGAAAGTCCAGGTTTGGCACACATTTGTCTAGCATGTTAGATATTAGAAAATACCCACATCTGGAGAAATTTCAAGTGGTGAGAACAATGTTAGTACACAGTAAGCACCAAAAATGTTAGCTATTATTATTTCTAAGAATCCTAGCATCCCACTTCCCTCTCAGATAGAACCTCTCCAACTATACATTTTTTTAACAGGAAATCACATAAAAATCAGTCTTTCATTTTAAACAAATTTTCAGAGGTTGGGGATATAGCTCAAGACCATAGCAATGTGGGACAAACTGGTACCTCATGGTGTCTGTAGAATTGGGCCAGGCCTCAGCTCATACCTTGCCAGAAGCTGGGCAAACATTTTGAGCAATCCTGGCTGTGAGGTCATGATGATGACCTCACAAACAGGAATTCTGATATTGGCCTGCCTCTAAAATGCAACCACAGCACTTTAAAGAAAAACCAGGAGGTTTTATATCCCTGAATCTGGAGCTGATGACTCAAGAAATGTATCTTCAACCAAGAAATTATCTTCCCATCTAAGATTAGCAGCATCTTTCTCCACTACTGACCCGCACAAGTAATGCAGGTAAAGCAGAGAAAAGCACATCTATCTAAGAATTCTACTCACCACCAAGAATGTATTTTTATATATTTCAAATCTGCAAGTTCTTATTTGAATTCAGTTTCAAATACCTTTTCCTAGTATACGCTCCTAGAAAATTAAGCTCTGTTTAAAAATTCTGAAAACCAAGTAGAAAGTAAATCATAAGCTTAAAATGTCACCCCTGCCTTGCCACTCTAATATATCACTAACTTCACCAGCCTCGATATTTACACTACTCAGGGAAGTCAGGATAGCCCAGCAAGTTAAGAGCTTACTTTGCAGCCACAGGGGCCAAGGATCGAATCCCAGCTCTGGCCCATGCAGGCTTATATGCTGAATTGTGGTATATTTCCCATGCGGGTGGCCCCCAGCCCTGTTCCCACCCTGCACAGCCCCACCCACCTGTGTGGACAGAAACCAAGTTGAAAACTGATGACATACAACTATGGAGACTGCTCTGGACCCTCCCTCTTCTCTCTGTCTGTCTCTGTCAAAAACAATAAATCTTGAAAAGAAAAATATATTTACACTACTAAGAGGAGTGAGGAGTACCATGTATAAGCACGAAGTTCATTTCAAAAATGCCAGAAGTACAAAACTTCAACACAGTTCTTCAATAGTGTCTCTTTGCTAAGAAAAGGCAAAATTATCAGATTGTTCTTGTTGTTTGCCCCCTCTCATGAGTTTTGGAGTTTGCAAGCCAGCAAAAAATAAAATTTAGTGAAATTTTACTGATATTTCTAAGTAGCTATAAATTCTTAAATTGGAAGGAAATGTAACACAGGCTTAATGGTAATTATCTTCAGGTGCCGGTATTATTGTGCTTTCTTGAGTTTCTCAAACTTTATTTAATGAACAGGTACAATTTCATAAGCAGGAAAAAAAATTAATATTTTGAGCTATAATAAAATGGTTTCAACCACGGAGTTAAGAAGTAGACATTACTGGACTTTTTACACAAGAATATAAAGTCAGAGCAAAGCCAGTATGAGAAGTAGGCATGCATGTTCAGTGGGTAGGTGTTTTCACCAAGCCTATTTTCTTCCCAGGGTAACAGGCCTTATTTCCCAGCTCCTTTTGTAGCTCAGTGTGACCGTGTGACTAAGGTCTAGCCAATGGAATGAGAGGAGCAGTGGGATGTATGCCACGTTTAGGCCTAGCCCATAAAAGTCTTCCATATGGAATCCCCCACACCCTAGGGAGGCCCTTCCAATGGCCTGATGAACCAGCTGCACAACCTCAAAAGCTTGGACTGAGAACAGTGGGTCACAACATAAAAGAAGCCCTGAATCCCTTCTCTCCATTCTCTCATCAGGAAACACCTACCCTGTATTTTTCTGTACCTGAAAATAAACTTGCATCTGTAAGTCAATGGCATGTGTGGGGTTTGTTGCAGCAGATAGCTTACCTTACTTAACATAGTGGCAAAGAGAAGAAAACTTTGTTTAGAGTGTTAGAATCATCTCAGCTAAGTAAATTGCTCAAAGAAACTTTTAGGATTAAGTACCTGAGGCAGAAATATTAATACTTCATACCACAAAAAACATAATTGTACAAATAATAAGTAAAAGTATTAGTTTCTTAAAAGCAAAAAGACATTTTACTGGCAGGAGTAAAATATGTTTAAAAAACACAAGTTTGATTAAAACATATGAAAACATGTAAGAAGACTGACAAGGGGTTGGTTGATAACTTAAAATTAGGTAGTAGTACTATTCTCTCTACTTCTGTGTATATTTGAAATTTTCCATAAAAAGTTTTTATATAAGGTATTTTAGTAAAATCCAACCATACCCTCTCCTCCACCCTTCATGACCTAAAAAAACACTTAAGCAATTTATGGAAATAAGAGATTCCTCAAAATAAGCAGTCACCCCAAAAATGCATGGTGTAAATTATGCTAAAATAAAAAGAAATAATATTCTTCATAATTCGTCCCTGACTTCTTAAGGTTTTGTTTAGTTTTTGTTTTTTTAGTTTACCTATTAAAAACTGTGGCTTAAAAAAAGCAAATGTATGGTGCTCACTTCGGCAGCACAGATACTAAAATTGGAACAATACAGAGACAATTAGCATGGCCCCTATGCAAGGATGACATGCAAATTCATGAAAGGTTCCATGTTTTTAAATAATGTAAAATAATACTGAAGTTCAATTCTAACTGAAAAAAATAATTAAACAACAAATGTATGAAAGGAGGGTTAGACTGGGAAATGAATACCAGGATTCTGTCCCAGCTGGATGGCCTAAAACACGTATTTAACTCTTTCCCAGATCTTGGTATTCTCACCCATAACCTGAAGATATTAATTAAATAAGATCCATTTCTAACTTCATCCGTTTGTTTTCCAAACTCCAGTGGTAAGGGCAAGGATTCAAAAGTGAAAGGAAAGGAAAGCAACTGTGGCTCTGACGTTGCCTGAGTAGGAGTACTCTGCTATCTGTGAAGAACGAACCCAAATCTGATAAGACTGGCTTCTGACAAGTTCAGCATCTCATGGCACTCCCCAGCATGGCACACTGTACCATCTGAGGCAAATCACATCTCCACACTTCATCTCAGTTCCTTTATTGTCCATTTCACCCTGTCAGCAAAATAAACATACCGGTATTCCTTTATTTACTACATCTGGGAGGCAAAGGAGTGTTGAAGACTTTGCAATGAATTTAAACTGCCAGAAGAGGGAGTTTCACACTGGGCCTCCAGAAACTGGCTGTGTGCTGCAGTAGAGTGGGCATCTGGAAACCCAGCTTTCTGCTATCTCCCCTGGGTGGCCCTAAGGAATTCCAGCAGCAGAGAGGTTAAGTGACTTACCTGTAACAGTGGCACTTTTGAGATTTCTGAGCTCCCTTCTAATTCTAAAATTTTAAATATCCATGAACTTAGTAACAGAGAAGGGGAATGCAGTTCTGAGAGTAATGAGAAGTCAGTCTAGTCTGAGAGAAAAATATTTCTGAAGCTGATTTTTAAGCCAAGTTTGAGAAAAAAATTCAAAGGCTGTGCTCTAATATCGTATTCCTGAGTTTGGGAGGTTCATTCACAGCTTGATCCTGTCCCCTGAAGTCATGGTTATGTAAGTGTCTGTTCTATGCTGTGTCACTCGCTGTCCCCCACCCCCAACACACGAGATGCAGTGTAACCTGAGCTTGTCTGCTTCAGCCTCTGAAACACTTACACAACACTCTGATAGCTTTCCAAACTGACTTGTATTTCCACTAAAGAAAGGCAAGTTATTTGATTTTTTCCCCCTTTCAGTTTTGTTCACATTCATATTTCTGTATATATAGGAAAAACTGATGGAAACAAAACTGAAAAGCATTTA
Source organism: Craseonycteris thonglongyai (assembly GCA_004027555.1). Classification (NCBI taxonomy): domain Eukaryota; kingdom Metazoa; phylum Chordata; class Mammalia; order Chiroptera; family Craseonycteridae; genus Craseonycteris; species Craseonycteris thonglongyai. The sequence goes on along the minus strand of PVKE010028955.1, from coordinate 14,384 downwards.
CATATTTTCTTCAATTTCTAAGTAAAATAAGGAAGGTTTTTCACTTTACAGAAAACTATCAAACCCTAATCAATAAGTGATAGGCCTGCCTGGGGCCAATTTCAACACATCTTATACCCTCACTGAATTGAGCTGAACAGGCCATTGCTACACCCAAAGTCCACACTGCTATAGGCAGTACATTCTCATATGTAAGAGCTTCCAAGGGACATAGGAAATGACTCTAAAATACAAGCAGACGAATCACCTCCCGATAGTGTTTTCTGACTACATTTCCTGCCCAACTATCTCTTCCTTCTCTGGTCTACTATAGCCACTGTGCAGTCTTCTATTATTGAATGATGAATCACACTCACTCCTGTCTTGTTTGCACATCATGCTATGACTAAGTCCCTCAGAGTCAGAGATGAGGTTTGTCTTTGCATCCAAAAGACCTTAAAAAGTATTTGGTATACAGTAAGAACTTAAAAAAGTTCTGAACTGACTCAACGTTAAAACAAGAGCCCATAAAGTGATGCACTATTGCAATCTAAAACTAGAGCATCAAGTGACTGTATCTCATCCTCTAAGCATTCGATGAACACAACAGCATTAGAGGATTTCCCAACCCTGGAGCCTCTTTTTAAAAGTAGGCCAATGAAGCTACCGGTATGTGCAAAATGCTACCTCCAGTGAGTGGTATATAAATAGAGCCAAATGATAGCATTACCTTTGTTTTGCTTTAATACATTTATTTATTTATTTATTGTTTTTGACAGAGAGAGAGAGAGTGATACAGAGACAGAGAGAAAACTGAACTGGGGGCATTCCCCAGTTCAGCACATGGGTTCACAAGGGCCAGGGCCGGGATTCGATCCTTGGTCCCTGGCGCTGCAAAGTGAGCCATCACTTAACCCACTGAGCCATTCCAGCTTCCCCATGATTTGCTTTAAGTGATAGGTTTTTTGTTTCTGTTTTTATTAGTTTCAGGTATATAAAACAACATAATGATTAGACATTTATACCCCTCAAAGTGATAACCCCAACAAGTCTACTATAATTCTGATAATCATACATAGCTATTACAATACCATTGACTATATTCTGTATGCTGTATTTTACATGCCATGACTATATATATATATATATAGTTGACATTCAATATTATTTTATATTAGTTTCAGGTGTACAGCACAGTGGATATGCATTTATATAATGTGTAGTGATCCCTTCAATAAGTCCAGTATCCATCTGACATCCTACCTTAGTCTTCACAACATTGACTATATTCTCTGTACTGTATTTCATATCCCCGTAACTATATCATTACCTTTGTTGACACTACTATACTCTTCCAGAACAGCATTGTCCAACAGAAATATGAGACAATGTAATTTTGAATTTTCTAGTAACAATGTTTTAAAAAAACAGCTGAAGGGGAGGTCGGGATGGCTTAGTTGGTTGAGCGCTCACATTGCAATGCCGGGTACCGGGAATCAAGTCCTGGCCCCGGCCCGTGCGGAACCATATGCTGAGCTGGGAGCTACCCCAGTTCAGTTCTCTCTCTGTCTCTGTGTGTGTGTGTGTGTGTGTGTGTCTCTCTCTCTTTAAAGAAAAAAACAAACAAAAAACAAACAAAAAACAGCTGAAATTAGTAACATTTTATTTAACCCAATATCCAATATACCCAAAATATTACTTCAAAATGTAATATAAAAATTGTTTTTTTAAAGATTTATTTTATTGTTTTTGACAGAGAAAGAAACAGTGACAGAGAGAAGGGAGAGGGCCCAGAGCAGTCTCCATAGTTGTACGTCATTAGTTTTCAACATAATTTCATTCTACAGGTGAGCATGGCACATACCCCAGGAGGGAGCTGATCCAGGGGCCTTCCACATGGGAAGCTCACCCTGGAGGGAACTTAACTGGGGTGGGAAGCAGACCCCAGTTCAGCATATGGGTCTGCATGGGACGGGGCCGGGACTCAATCCTCAGATTCTGGGGCTGCAATGTGAGTGCTAAACCCACTGAGCCATCCCAGCTTTCTCAAATATAAAAATTATTAATAAACTTTTAGTATGGGAAAATCAGAAGCTTTTATTCATCAGCATACTTTAAGGTCAGGACTCTTTCATGTGGAGATTAGGGTTTAAGTCCTAAAGTAACTGTGACCTTAAAAAGTGATTTCACTTTTTAGAAGCAGTTTCCACAATGGTAAAATGAAGAAGTTGAACTAGATTGCTAAGGTCTCTTCTGAGTCTAAAATTTTATGCTATATTAAGCACATTTGCTTCTTTTTACACATTAGTATAATGGACTGTTTCAACCTATTAAGTAAGTTCTTCTGGGAGATACTAACTAGGCCTAGTAATTTCAGTCCTTTTTGAGATATGGTGATATTACATTTACAAAGTCACAGGATTTTGTAGAAGCTGTATAAATGAGCAAAATAGCTAAAATTATAGCTTTGTATGCTCCCCCTTCCCCCTATTTTCCCCCCATTCTTTTGCAGATGAAGTAATTTTGGGAGGCTGCTTATTTTTTTTGCTTAGATCTGGGTAGCAGGAACATAAAATTTCACTCAGACTGAGCTTGTACAAAGACATTCATAATTGCAGGCAGTTACATCAAAGCAGAGTTCCATCTTTAAATAGATAGTCCAAGGCTCCAAGTTCTCCTTGTCTTGATTGGGTTTTGGCCCCTTCTTATTCCTTTTAAAAACTGCTACAGACTTTGAAACTCTGGGTACAATTTGTTTTCTGTACTATGTTATACATTATGTTTTAAAAACATGTAACTTTCAAGCACAAAATTATTTTTCAAAGGGTTATATCTATCTATTGATACCCTGTTCTGACTTCATTCAGCAAACAACCTAAATTGAATCTTTAATCACTTAAAATTCTATTTCTGACTTTGATAGAAAGATATGGGAAAATTTTCTCAGCATCTTATTGTATGATATTCTCAAACCAACAATTAAGGTTGGCACATTGATTCCATAAATTGGTTTGTAAGGGCTCTACCTGTTAGAAATTGGAAGTACAACTCCCTTGTAGCAACATTTAAATTAAGGAGTTAATTAATTTTCTGAACTTTACTGGCTTATGTTAGTCCTTTAGTGTCTAGATGGGCTTTTCATATTAATCTTTTTTTTTTTAAGATTTATTTTTATTGTTTTTTGACAGAGAGACAGACAAAGAGAGACAGAGAGAATGGGGAGGGCCCAGAGCAGTCTCCACAGTCAAAAGCATTAATCCATATAGTTTCACTCCACAGGTGGGCACGGGGCTGCACAGTGCAGAAACTGGGCTGGGAGCCTCCCGCATAGGCCCCAGCAAGAACTGAACTGGGGGTACACCCCAGTTCAGCATATGGGTCCACATGGGCCAGGGCTGCGATTCAATGCTTGGGCTCCAGGGCTGTAAAGCGAGCGCTTAACCCACTGAGCCATCCCAGCTACCCCCACATTGATCTTTTTAAACATTGACTGAATTTTTTTATCTTTCATCTTTTATACTTTATCCTTGCTAGAGATATGCAGTTTGTGCTTTTAATCTTTGAGTTAATTTTAAAGCTGTTTTGAGTCTAGCCTACTGAAAAAGTTACATCATATATTGCGTATGATATATCCATACGTACTTACATATGTAGATAAATATCAGCAAAAATAGATCTTAGTGCTTCTCCAGTATAAGAAGATGACAGAAGGCTAAAGAAGACCCAGAATTATACCTCCTGGATTCTTCCTAACTTTGGCTAGTGTATTTCAGTGAGTGCTTCCCTTATAAATCCAGAGTGATGACAGCAATAGGACCTATCCAGATGTGAAAGAACACTTGAGGGGTTACTCAGGGGTTAGAAATCTTTGAGGAAATACTGGTGTTTATGAATAGTTTTAACAATGAAATAAAAAATGGGTAAGTTACATGACTTAATATTCAATAAACTTTTACTCAGCAGTCTACCATATGAAAGGCACAGCGATCTGATATTAATAAGGAATGGTTCCTTGTTGCAAGTGAAGACAGTAAGGACCATGTTTTTGAAGAATAGCCATGAGTGCTATTCTTCGTTACTGGTTTTTTCTCTTATAAAAGCTTTCTTTTTACTTTGCAAATGAGCAAATTTAATAGATGCTAAAAGTCTAACATATTCCACCTGAGGGATGGACATCCCTTCCAGGAATGTTACTTTTTTCTCCTTTTAGGGATATACATTCATTGGGCTGCCCCCTTCCCTGGTGAGGATTATAGGTCTTTAGATCCAGTGGGGGGAAAAAAATCACATTTCTATTTTCATAATATGTACTGAAGGACACCTGGCTATTTCAAGAAGATACAACTCTACTAAATCTACTCACAAGTCCCTAAGACAGTTTTCTACAAAACCGCCCTAGATGCTGTAAATGAAAAATAGAAATTGGTTTCATTTGATTTCTTAACACCCAACTTCATTATTGGTTATTTTTTTTACCTATTTTGGTAATCTTCTACACAGACACACAGCAGGTTCTATCATACCTTAGAAAGAAAAACTCCACTTGTAATTAAACTGTGGGAAATAAAGCTGACAAACATACAAAAGGCCCTGAAATTTGGCAAGGCACAAGTTCTGACATGAGGAGCACGAGTTGTTTTTCCATGCAGAATACTTAACATCTCATAAATTACAAGTTCTTCAGTGACAACTGCTCAGTTAAAATATGCCCTTCAATAATGGCAAGGTACTCCTCCTCAAATTAACTTTCTAAAATATGGCAAGAAGAAATATTTTAATTTCCCATGCTGGTAAAAGTGAGGTTTTTCCCCCATTCTGAATAAACTGAAAGAAGAAAACTAAAGTACTAATTCTTTTAGGTATGGGAAGTCAGGAAGACACAGGGATTAAGGGACAATAAAGAAGAGTTCTACTACATTCTAACATGTGCTGAGTTTTACATACATAAATTCATTTGTTACAACGACTATCCAAAGTATCAATCACCCCCAATTTATAGATCATAAAATTGAGCTCCAAAAAGTTAAGCAGTTTGTCTAAAGTCTTCCACAAAGTAACAGTCAGGATTTGCTGTCGGGCAAAGGACTGATTTCTTGCTCTTAACCTCACTTCTATTAACAGCTTTGGATTCCCCAAGAGCAGAATGTGTGCCTGTTTTACTCAACTTTGTATCCCCAATATCTGAGCTAGTGCTTCTCTACAGTAGGTACTCAGTAAATACCTTATAGATATATAAATTAAAAGATAATTGGTCCCCCCCCCAAAAAGAGATAACTGGTAAACTCAACAACAACAACAAACCAGATTCAAAAGTGGAAAAAGGACTTGAGTAGACATTTTTTTCAGTTTTATTATTCAAATGGCCAATAATACATGTAACGATGCTTAACATCATTAATTAGGAAATCAAAACTACAATAAGATACCAATGAATATCCACTAGGATGACAACAATCAGAAAAACAGAAAATAACAAATGTTGGCAGGAATGTGGAGAAGGGGAACCCTTGTACACTGTTGGTGGAGATATAAAATGATACAGCTACTGTGGAAAACACTATGGCAGTTCCTCAAAAATTAAAAAAAAACATAACATCTCCAATAAGAAATCATTCTACGGAGAAAATCAGTTAAAGAGAGAAGGTAGGTGGTCAAAAAATTTGATTAAAATATATTTAGAAAACTATTCCTAATATCTCTTATCTTTCCTGAGAAGGAAAAGATATGCCAAGTACTTTAGTGCACTATCTGACTAGGGACTTGTAGAATCAAAAAAAAAAACAAACCACCAAAACCTCATTTAAGTTGCTTTCCCTTTATACATCCTTTATACATCAAACCTGAATTCTGGATGATATGCACATCCTGAACATCTGGCTCGTTCAGGCCCTTAACATCAGAGAAGACGAATTAATCAAGGACTGGGCAATTTTAAGTGTAAAAAATGGGCAGAGTTAAAACTGGGATCTAGGGAAAGCCGGGACGGCTCAGCGGGTTGAGCGCTCGCTTTGAGGCCCCGAGGACCGAGGATCGAATCCCGGCTCCGGCCCAGGCGGACCCACATGCTGAACTGGGGAGTTCCCACAGTTCGGTTCTCTAGCTGTCTCTGTCTCTCTCTCTCTCTCTCTCTGTCAAAAGTAAAATAAAAATAAATATGCACTGAAGATAAAATAATTACTCTATAAATATAAAAAGATATAAAAAAAAAACACACAAAAAAAACTGGGATCTAATCCAAGCAATACTTAGACATAAACAAAGAAGAATACAAATATCAAACTACATAATTAAAGTGGAAGTACATTAGATAGAATGACCACACATACTGTTTTAAATGGCAGAATACAGTTTTGTTTTTTCATACTTTCCAACAATTCTGTTGTTTTAATGTAAATGTCAATTTTGTCTCATTTTTAACTTTTTGTAAAAAACTGAACGCAGGTTGTTTATCATAAGACTCTCTGCTAATCAATACATGCAGTAAAACTACTAGTGTGACCAAAGAGGAAGTTCCATGGACTTTATCCAGTCAGGGACAGGCTTGTTTTTGTTTTTGTTTTACCTTTTTATTCATGTAGATCTTGTACTTTCTTTTTTTATTGTTAAATTTATTGGGGTGACATTGATTGGTAAGAAAGGCTTCTTGAGCTAGCCTCAACCAAATGCTGCCCATGTGCGTATTGCAGGGGTGGGGGGGCATTCAGGAAGGGTCTCTAAGCCCCATTCAGGGAGCAGGAGCCAGGAGGGTCTCTATGCACATGAACCACTGAATGGGCTCACCTGGCTGTTTGCTTCCATCAGGTTAGGAGTGTGGGATGCAGTAACGGTGAGTCTTGTTATTTTTACCATCATTCCGCCCACAGAGATTCTTTCTGCTCTACCTTCTGTTTGATTCAGACTTTTCAGATTCACATTTCAGTTCAACAGGATGTTAGCGATATTTTCATTACAGCAGAACTCTTCGGTGGGCCACTAGCATATACTGGCTTGTGATAGCAGTCGGGGTGTTCCTTTATTTTTCTTTGGGGTGTATGTTTATGATTTTTTGCAGTCTGGGCACTGAAGTCCTGTATTAGAGTGGTCAGTGTAGTATGCCATGTAGGTTTTTTTATTGCTCATGTTATATTTCATAAGTATGTCATTGATATATGTATTATTTGAGGGTTGTTTTGTTTTTTTGGGGGGGGGGTTGTATGTGTTTCACGAGTGCTATCCAGAAAAATAATCCAGCCATTGTCAGAACAGTTATATGGCTGGATATTTTCTAGACAGCCCTCGTATATGCAATAAAACTCTGCCCAATTTTTGTCTTCCCAATATCCCATTTTTGTCTCAAGGAAATATGGTCAGCCTAACATTAGACCTTCCACTTGTATAAAACGTTAGGGCCACAAAATGTCTGTCTGTCTGTAGTCTTCTCAGGATTCCTACGAAGAGGTAGATGGGAATGCATTTCCCCAGAAAAAGAGCAAAGAAGGTTCCCAATAGGGATTCCATAACAGGAATACTTCCTCTTTCCTAAGATTTTTGCAAAGAATAATTTTCAGATTCTGTTGCTGAACCACAATAACATAAGACAATTAAAAAACAGACCCACCCATTGAGTTAGTAAGAGTGGAATCTGTCCTTCTAAAAGTGCCAGATGGAGATTTAAAAAAAAAAAAAAAAAAAGCTCTTTACTAACTGTGGCCAAGATTCCTTGGTACCTGGTGCCAGGGCCAGGATATTAACCCAGATGTCCCAGCCAAATTCAAGGTTGGTTAATTACTGCCTGCCAACCTACCAAAAAAAAAGGGGGGGGGGGCTTTTCTATTTCCCAGATTGAAATCTGAAGAGGTCACTCTCACTTGAAATTCTTGCATAGTACCATCAGTCAATATGTTTTCCCTTAAAAGTGCACTGTAAAGCAAATGCTGATTTAAAGCATATGGATTCTTTGCATTCCATCTACATGGAAAACACACTATGTATATCAAAAATATATAAGATGCTATAACAGTTTAAAGCAATTACCTAAAAACTCACATCCAGGGAAATACTGCCACTGCTTTCCAATTAAGGTTTAAAAGACATATAGATTTATATTAAACATAAATTTTGAACCATGAAACTTTTAAATCTAAAAAGGAAGTCTGCTGTCAGAAGCACAATTCCAGGAAAAAGTTATACATGTAAATATCTGTTACAAGGCCTCCCAGGGTTGAGCAAAGATCCTGCACACAAATAGGAAAAGTATTCACTCAACAGCAAGTCTGAACATCAAGTACTGGTCTGGCCTTTCTGCCAGCCCCTGAAGGTTCCATTGCCAACATATTCTGTGCATTGCTTAAAATAACATAAACAAGGGTTCAATTTCTAGCTCTGTATTCACTGGTTATGTGGCCTTCTAGGTAAGTTAGTAAAATTCTTTGAGCCTCAGTTCCCCCCATTTTTAATGCTTTCTTCATCAAAATCACTAACATGACATTTTATCTTTCACTATTTTTAAATATTTTAATAAAGATATATTTTACGAACTACAACATACATGGCCTTAAATGATCTGTCCCCTCCCAAACTTCTACCTCAAAACCTCTGTGCTTGCTGTTCCCTTGTCCTACTATGCTCTTCCCTCTGGGATCTACATTCCCTCACTTCCTTTAGCTTTCTACTAAAGTCACATTCTGAACATGGTCTCCTCTTGTCACCCTATCTAAAATTTCCATCACCCCAACTCTTGTCCCCAGAAGTTCATATTCCCCCTTCCCTGATTTTTATTTCTTACCATGTATCATTATAATAAATTTTATTAATATGGTTATTGTCTGTTTCCCCTACTTGAATGGGAGTTTCAAGAAAACAGGTATTTCTGTCTGTTTTATTCATTGCTATGTCACCAGCTCCCAGAATAGCATGTGGCACACAATAAGTGGTCAAATAAGTATTTGTTGAGTGACTACCAAATGAGACCTAATTTCAGTTCACAGACAAGTAGGTACACCACAGCCCCTCAAGCTGCCTTTAGAGAGAATATCACAACACTTCAAAAATACTGTAAAGGAGAACAACAGGCTTGTCATGAATAACACTGTCCATTCTTTTATCATAGAAAAAGACACTCAGGGATTCCAGGATAGCTCAGCAGGGTGAGCACTTGCCTTGCAACTTCAAGGTCCGGGGATCAAATCCTGGCCCCAGCCCCGGCCTGGGCAAACCCACATGCTAAACTGCAGTGCAACTGGTAATCACTGATATGGCTCAGCAGCAAAGGTTCTTGCCTCCCATGCAGGAGGCCCCAGTTCAGTTCCTGCCCACTGCAGCACCACATCTACCTGTGTGGAATGAAACCATATCACAACTAATAATGTACAACTATGGACACTGCTTTGGACCCTCCCCCCTTCTCTCTCTCACCTCTCAAACAATAACATAAGTCTTAAAAAAAGAAAAGAAAAAGACACTCTACTTCCCATCTCATTTGTACAAGGGAGGATAAAGTGGAAAGTCATATGTGGTGAAATGTCTCACTTTCACTGTATAGACAAGGTTTCCACTTAATTTTAACAGATATTAAGCCATCTCCCTGTGACTTTACTATACTACCTTCTGGTTTTTTTCTTTAACTTTGACTTCTATAGAACCAGTCTTGAAATGTATGGACCTCATATTTTCAATTAACTAAATATTGATAATAAATATTTACTGAACTGAGCACATAGGACTACTGAATCCTGCAGAGAGTGCTATAAAGTGAAATATACAAGGGTTGTCCCGAAAGTATCTAGCCATGTAACCATTCTCATTATGACAATAGCCTCATACATATGGCAAGGACCACACACACACACCTGCAAGTAAGAAAGAACTCCAAGCATCCAATATGTGATTAATTCAAGGGTGCCTATCTTTCTATGGGGTACAAGAGGACCAATTCATCTCTTATACACCATCCATTAAGTTTAGAATTCCAACAGAGACAGCACTTAAAAAGCAAGAGTCAAACATTAGAGTTAAGTTCATGTGTATTTACGGGTTACATGGGATGCAACAGACTCAATGTTAGACACTAGGTAAAAATAATTTTTTTTAATGTAAATAAAGGTACCAAATTTTAAACTTCTAAAGAACAGAAGCCAGATCAGTGTATGCTGTGCTTGGACACAAGTAGGTTCTTCAGCAATTGTTGAAAAAATAGGGAAGGGTGTGATCTTTATCTTCAAACAAAATACCTATGTAGGGGCCACTGAGTTTCAGCTTTTTCACCCTTTAGAACCAGGTCTAGTGGAAAACCTATGATGTACTTTACCACTTTCTCTAAACCTTAAAAACTCAGCACCAGTCCTTGGCTAAGGATTCACCCACTTCTTTGGTTTAATTAAGGCCAGCCTTACTCCTTGCTAGAGATTCACTATACTAAATTATTAAGCACCTGGAGTCAACAATAACTGAGCTCAAATCCTGACACCACTGCTTATTAGCTGTGTGATCCTTGGCAAGGTACTTACCATATTTTCCGGCGTATAAGACGACCGGGCATATAAGACAACCCCCTAATTTTACAGTTAAAACATAGGTTTAGGCCTATATTCGCTGTATAAGACTACAGCCTCGGAAGTGGATAACCTTTCTTGCCTCCTCTGTAAAATGGGGATAATGATAGCACCCTAGTTTGGGTTAGGTTGGTTAATGACATACAACACATAAAAGACTTGCCCAAAGCCTGACCACCAGAAGCCCTCAATAAATGTTAATTGTTATTATTTTCAGAAAAAAATACACCCCAAGGCTGAGGAGCAACACATACCTGAGGATTCTTGCAAAAGGTTATCATTAAAGCAAAAGTCAAACACTTTTGGTCCCCATACTTGTGGACATTGTAGGTAATAGTAATAAGAATAAAACACTAACACCAACCAAAATCATAACCGTAACAACAGCCACATTCATACTCACCGAGCTTACTGGCCAAGCACTGGATTAACCTAAAACAGGAAAAATACAAGGTTGTTGAATCGGGGGGAAAAAAAAATGCATAAAAATTTCCCTCCTTTTTAAATACGGTAATTGGCGCCCAAGTTTTGCTAAAACCGGGTCTCTAAAAGGATTGCAGATTTAACGTGTAATTTCTTCATACGAAAGAGGTGGGGCTGTGGAGGGAAGAGGGGGTGGTGCTCGGTTCCTGCCAGATGGAAAAGCCACATGAAGTGGAGAAACAGCCGAGTCCAGGGTTTATCCCCACCTCCAAATCAGATTTTTGAAGCACAGGACCTCCAAATTAGGGGCATCAGAAGGCTCTGCCTTTAAAATAACCTCTGAACAAGTGTCATCTGTCTTACGAGCCAATCCCCTGCTGAGGCACAAGGTTCGGGTTACGGGGAAGCGCTGTTATTTCAGAAATCCTCGTCACCTCTGATCATCCACCTTCTCCAAGAATCACAACCCCAACTGGGGGGCGGGGGACGACAAAGGCCACCCCCAGCCAGGCCGGAGGCCAGCCCGGGCCAACCCGCCGGCCGGCGCCCGCCACGGAGGCCACGGCAAGAGTGCCCTCAATTCGGCCTCGCGGGCACCGGTGCCAAGGGCCTGAGGAGCGCTCAGGTGACCAGGTGGCAGCGCCCGGGGGCAACAGGTCCAGCGGCCTTGGCCTCGCAGGGGTCCGGCCCAGCCCAGACCCTCCAGGGCAGAGCTGAGGGGAGAGGGGCGCCGGGGAGGGAGCGGCGCCGGAGGCGGCGCAGGGCAAGGAGTCCAAGCTCCATCTTGAGGCGGGCGGAGGAAGGGAAGGCCGGGCTCGGCACTGACAGGGCCGGCCACTTTTCCGGCTCCGGGGAGAGCACTCCAGGGACCCCTGGCCTCCAGGGCCACCCACCCAGGGCTCCCCAGGACCCTTCGGGGGCGGCCCGGCGCTCCGGTCTCGGCCCCCGTCACGGACGCCGGGCCCGACCCCCGGGCCCCGAGCCGGGAGGACAGGAGCGGGCCCGGCAGGGCGGGAGGGGAGAGGTGAAGAGGGACACAGGGAAAGGAGAGGGTCCCGCGCCGCGCGCCGCTCACCGCCGGCCGCCGCCTCGGTCGCCGCCAGTCGCCGCCACCTGCCCCACTGCAGCAGCAGCAGTAGCAGCAGCAGCCGCGCGGCGGCCGCCTCCCGCCTCCCGGCTTGTGGGCTCGGGGCGGGGGAGAGCGTGACGCGCCGCCGCCGCCGCCGCCGCCGCCGCCGCGGGGCCGGGCGGGCGCGCGCAGCCGGCTGGAGACGCTGCGGCGGCTCCTCCCCGCGCGCTCCGCCCCGGGCCGGGCGCCCCGAGCCCTGCGCCCCTGGTCCGAGCCGGCCGGAGTCCCGTCACAACCCCTTTGTTTGCACCCGCTGAGGCCCGCGGGAGGCGAGCCCCGGCCCCGTGGGCGCGCCGGCCGTCACGCCCTCAGCGCCTCCTGACGACCCGGGCGCGGAGGGGGTGTGCGGGAACCCCGAGGAGGCCGCGCCGAGGGGTTCCTCGTCATTTTAGTTCCGCGCTCTCGGGAAGTGTGCCCCGTCACGGGCAAGCCACTCCCGGTAGCTCCATCCAGACGGCGCCGCAGCAGGTTAGCGTGGGGCTGATTCTTATTTGTGTAGTGGCTACACGCAGGGCGAGAAGTCCTTTGAAACAAGCTAGGAGGAACTGCCCGCCGCCGGTCTAGTTTAGGGGGCGCCCCCTCTCTGCCCGCCTGTCCCTGCTGGGAAAGACCCAGGGTGAGGGGTCGGCTGAGAGGAGCTGCCCAGCGAGCGAAGCCCGGGGAAGGACCACCTCTGCCGCCGCTTTCCTTCCAGGGAAAGACCCAGGCTTGCAAACGCCTTGGAATGAACCCAGCACTTGCTCCGCTACTTAGAGAAAAGCCTCTTTTATTCTCCCCAGCCGCTTGGACCGGAGCCCTGATTAATGTCCCGTCCTTCCTCCTCCTGCGCACCCCGGCTCCCCCACCAGGCATCTTTAAAAGCTTTTGAAAGGGATTGGAGGGGAGGCAGCACCAGCCCCGAGGGCGGCCAGCATTTCACTCCCATGGACCATGGCAACCCCAGAAGCTTTGCCGCTCCGAGGAGCAATCTGCAGCTGTCAGGGAAACCCGGGACCTTGCGGCGCCTCGGCAGTGGGTAAGGAGGCCCCAGGCTTCCTCCTCCACACCGGTAGCAGAGAATAATCAGGAGGGTAACCTCTTTTCTGACCTTTATTCAAAGCACGGTGCTGCCTGGACCAGGCATGCAGAGAGCAGGGGGAGGGGACTACAGTGGAAATGCACGAAATTCTGAACAAAGTAAATTTATCTGGGGGCTACCTTCAACCCCGTCCCCCTTCCGTTTCATGTTTTAAATCACAAAAATTGTATTTCCTAATTCAATATCGCCCTAGTTTGCAAGCTGCGAGGTCAAAGTGCCGGTGGCACCGTTGAAATCCAGTATTCCTATTCCTAATCTGGCACAGTTTACACACACCCCACCAAACACTTTTCAGCCCGCATGGGCAGCCTGTGTCATTATAGATGTCATAGAGCAAGGCGAGGACCACCACTGCTAAGGGTGGGTGCAGCCACAGACACCTTCATTTCTCTCCTCTTAACTCATTCTGTTGAGCCTGCCTTTATTTTAAAATGCTGAGATTTTCTTCATCGTGGATTTTTTTTTGCATTAATTTTGATTTTTTTAATATTGCATTAAAATATTTTTCTTAATGATTGAGTTTTTAGTGCCCCTTGAAATTTTGTGACCAAGGCCTCGCCCCAGCCCTCCTACTGGAGCACTGACTTGTTCAGTCCCACAAAGTGGCCCGTTTTAGGAGAAAAATTGCTCAATCCGACTTCAAAATGAATGCTCGCATTCCATTTTTAGATGGACCCACTGAGCTTTTTATAAATGCCCCTCTTCTGTAAAAGTATTAGGACAGCTCAATTGACAAGATGTTGGACGGTGGAGGAAAGTGGCAGAAGTAGAAAGACAGGTAAGAGCTCCCAAATTTTCATTTTACAGAGTGGGAAAGTAGGTAAATACCTGTTGGGGTTTTTGTTTTGTTTTGTTTTGGTTTTCTGGAACAAAAATAAAGGTTTAATGATATTATTAATTTAATTGTTAGATATAACTACAAATAGTGATAGAACTGTGTTGAGAAGGACAGATAGTGGCACTGTAGTCTTAACAGAACATCAATAGATATTGTCTAAAGATGATAAGTAAATAAGAATGTAAGTATATTTTTATGGAAGTTACCACCACCACAACAAAAAGCAAAAAATTAGTGGTCTTTGATCGAGTGGGGGAGGGTGTCAAATAATGTTGCTTTTCATTATAAACCCTGATATACTTATTTTTTTAATTATGTGCATGCATTACTTTGATTTCTTTTTTAAGTTATAAGGTAGTTACGATCCTCAAACAAAATGAGTAGAGAATGTTATTTTAAAAAGGATAG
>PVKE010028954.1:0-20573 GCA_004027555.1 Craseonycteris thonglongyai | reverse complement strand
AGAAGCTACAGCTACTCTCGAGCTCTGTGGGAACTGGTACAAATGGGAGGTGTCTTTTGCTTTGCTCCCCCTGGATTGACCAGCCAGGGTCGGTCTGCATGCTTCCACAGCGAGGGCGTATTTGGTCTAACATCTGGATGTCAGAGTATCACACAGGGCCGCCTAGCGCCTGCAGGCTGGCTGGGAAGTCTGGAGCAGCGAGCTGTGTGTCCATGAATAGAGACAAATAATTCTGCACCAAAGGTTGTTTGGGGCTTTGCCACCCAAGTCCACAGTCCTAAGCAGCTTCTGTGTGCAAAGGTGAAGCGATCCCACCTGGGGCTGTTCCTGGAGCTGCGCGCGGGCCCTTTATGGTCCTGTGTTTCTTGTGGCTGCCACTCCAGGGAAGGAGTGATCCCTATCCATGTCTTTTGCTCTGAGCTCGTGTCAGGAGACTGGATGCCCAAGTGCAGGCCTGTCCCTGGGGCAAGAACAGGGGTGGCTTTGCGGCAGAAATGGTTTTCTGATGACCTGGGAGGCTGGGGGAGCGGGGAAAGAAGGAATCTTTTCTCTTTCTGACAGCCTTGAGCCAGGGGCCTGGCTGGTCAGGGCTGAGTTTCGCTAGGTTTGCATTTGAGCTATAATGAGTAGGAGCTGAAGCTTGATGTGTGGTCCTCCCAGGGCTTCCCAGAAGGGATCCCACCATGCTGCCTCCCTCCCAGACCGTTTATTGTGTAGCCCCTGCAGGCTTCTGGGACCACCAATGATGGCCAAAAGCAACTTTTGGGTTTTTTTACCTTCTAACAGAAAAGACTTCCTCTACCACACCGCATAGAAGATAAATGTGTAAACGTTCTAACAGAGATGGGGGATCAGGAATCAAAATATGAAACCCGAAAAAAAAAATACAAAAAAAAAACACAACCCTCATCCTGTTCCCCTGGTGAGTTTGCTGCAACTTGCTGAAATAGTCCTGGTTTGCACTGTCCACACTCACCTCGCGCCCAGGTCTGAGAGCTTAGCTGTAAAGCCCAGCAGAAGGGTGGTGGTGGGCCGTGGGGTCGGGGAAGGGGGTGGTATCCTAGCTTACAGTGACTCTTCTTTGAAAGGCAAGGGTCCCTCTTGGAGAACAGAATCTCCGTTGCTTTTAGGCCCAGGGATCCCCCATTGGGAGTCTTAGTAGGCTCCTCAAGGCTCTGGGCTGGGAGAATCTCCACGTCATACAGGCAGCCCAACCTTGCTTTCATAGATGAGGCACCTGAGGGGAAATGACTCACCCAAGATCACAGCCAGATGGATCCTGGGGGGAAATCACACCTCATGGTTCAGAGTTAGACAGAGCTGCACCCAGATCACCGCTGTCCAATACTGGAATACAAGCGATCTTTCTCAGATACACGTCCATCCATTTAGATTAATACCTCCTTTTGCAGGGTTGTTCTAAAGATAAAATTACTGTTTACCGTGCCTGGCCCTTAATAGATCATCAATTAATCATCCTACCAGCCCCACCCTCCTCTTACCCCCACACAGAGTTATTAGTCACTCCCTTCTCTGCCCTGGTTCCCACAATGCCTGTATTACTCTCTTGGGATTTTTCATTATTTAAGTCTGCCTCTCCTTCTCTGTGAGCACCTTGAGAGAGTTAGTCAGAGAGACACCTCCTACAGCCCCTATTCCATTCCTGTGCCCATCCCAGCCTGACCCCCAAAACTCACACACAAGTGCATGTGTGTGCACGCCCCAATCCATTCATGACAACATGGCAGACATCATACATTAGCACTGGCCAATGGTGGCAGAGATAGCATTCATAAAGTTGGGGTCAAAGTTCTTGGCTTTCCAATCTCAGCCTCTCCCCTGGGGGAGGGGGATGTGCCCTCTCTGCCTCAGTGCCCTGTGTCCTTCTGCTCTTCCCATTTCTCCCATTAAAATGTGAAAATGGCCTGGACAGCGTCAAGGAGGTGGACGGGATGGTAAGGGCTGGCTTAGCATTTGCACTTTTAAATAAAATGAAGGCTTTTAGCTCAAAGCTTCTCAAAGTATAGTCCTAGCACCGCTTGCATCACCTGGCAGGCTTGTTGACAAATTGTTTATTGTCTGAATCGGAATCAGGTGGTAGGGCCCTGGAATTTGCATATTTATGCCTCCAAAGCACATCTCAAAATAAAGTTTGAGAACAGATGAGCTGACACTCAGGAGGTGAATTTGAGATACTAACTAACCTCTGACTAGTGAAGGAATTCAGAGGGGATACATGCACTGGCTTCCCTGTAACCCCCAGAAACAACCTACATTGAACATCCTGATAATAAAATTTGGCTTCTTTGGAGCAAATTGGATGCACAGCTCACCTTCTTATTGCTCCTCTCTGTTCTTTCTCATTCTTATATAGTGCTATTTATATTAGAACGCAAGACTAAATAACTTGAATGCTGTTTAAAGAGCAGCCTTCCACATGCTGAATGAGCAGCCAAATTGCTGGTGTGTTAGGCTGACCAGATGTACCATTTTAAATAGGACAGAAAACAACAGTACAGTCCCGTTTCAAACAGTTTTATGGTCAGCCTCCTAACACATTGAATTTAGCGCAGTGAGACGAGGCTGACCATACGTACCGCTTGAAACAAAACAGTACTCATGCTTTCTGTCCCATTTTAAAGAGCATTTCTGGCCAGCCTAGTTGCAGGACACCAATAAGACCTCCGTACACTCCAGAACTCTCCCCCAGCATGCTGGGCCTTGTCTGAAATTCCATCATAGCTATTGCACCACGCTCTCTGGGTATGGCTAAGCTTCCCTGGGAGTGATAGCTCAGTGGTGATGCATCCTTAAGCCACTCAAAGTCTTGAATAACCAAAACTGTTCCTAACTCCCCCCACTACTCTGCACTTATTTTCTTCTTGTTTGCACTATTGGAATTTTGTACAATGTCCTGAAAGGCACATGGCATGTTTCTCTCCTGCTACTTTCTAGATTTTTCACTGCATAATAAGCTAACATAACCAAAAATATTACAGTCATGCTCATTTACCTTAAAACAACTGCTATTTTTATTCTGTGATATGTCATTATCACCGTGCATATAAGATTTTTACACAGGTCTAAGCAAGGTTTGGAAACTGTTTTTGCATTCTTAATTTACCCAGTATGATTTTATAGGCACTTTTCTGTGGATTTACTTAAACTCTACTGTTATCCTTCTTAATGTTAAAGTAATATTTTATCACTTTGATAAAACAAAGTTTGCTTAACCAATTCTCTTGTGCTGGGCATTTGGACAATTTCTAGATTTTCATCACACAGAATCACAGTGCTATAAATATCTTTATGCAAATAGCTCTTTAACATTTGACTGATTACCTGGAGAAGGCCTCCCCGGAAGGGCGTTTCCCGAGCCCCAATGGGATTCTGAACCCCAGGGAAGGCAGGAGCCATACTTACTGACGTCTTGCATCCCCCATGCCCACCTCTCAACCCCCATCTCACCTGGGACAGAAATGTGCCCCCCAGGAGCATGTGTGCTGACTGGCATTGCAGGTGGGTAGCCCTGAGTTTCCTACTGTCCTTCTAGAAAGGAGGTGACAATATTTATTCAGGAAATACCCTCATTCTTGAAGGATTCAGCTGCTGGGACACATTGTCCAATGGTGGTTGGGGAGGACCCTCCCAACAATTGCAGAAGGAAGACCCCTCCTGTACTAGGCTGGCTGCCCACACATCAGCCAGCCGCAGCGTTGAACTTGGGTAGTTCTCCTTAAGAATTGTTTTAGGTCCTTTTATTTCCTGGCAGTGGGTGACAAGGACAAGGAGAGGTTCTTCCCTTTAACACAAAGGCTCCCCTGGACTGAAGAAGCTGAGACCTCAGGTGCTGAACTAAGGTGAGGTCTGAGTGGTTTCCAGGAGATGAGGACCATTTCACCTTAAGCCATACGCATTCAATAAACAGAAAAGAGAGGTTGATGTCCCCTCAGTGGGACATTTCCGGGCCCTCAGCGCTGTGACAACTGGACCTTTGGGAGTAGCTGAGCCCTCGGTGTCTCAGTCCTGCCACGAACCAGCATGAAGGGCAAACCACTGACCTCAATGATGTTTTTGGAGGTTGTACAACAGGAACAATGCTGATGCTCAAGGGCTCCACAGAGTTATTGTAAAATCCAACAATGTATGCGTGAAAGTGCATCCTAATCACTAAGTAAATGGCACAGATTTCTATTATTATTGGCATCTTATCATCAGTGGCTAATTGGAAAACACTTTCCTTGTGCTTTTGAATGAAGTTACGACCTGTCCCTCCTCTTTAGAGCATCAGCTACCTGAGCTTAAAACAGTTCAATGTAGTCAAGAAAAATATGATTTCAATCACCACGTATCAAATGTTACAGTACGTACAAGACACTGAGTTTCCCGGGGAAATAGAAAGAGAACGGGCGTCAGACTCTTCCTCATCCGTTATCTTGTTCCATTCCTACTACAACCTTGAATGACAGATGTTATAATAATCTTTCCATGTAATAAAAGTCCTATCTCTATACATGTGGGATTTGAACTTTGAGATTTAAACTCTGACTCCAGGGCCTATGTTTTTGCCCAGATACCTTACTATCTCTCTGACCCTGGAGACTTTAGTCTAGATGGGCAATGGGTTAAGACGTATAGACAGTGAGGACTAGAGGAGGGAGGAAGTATAATATTAGCCACAAAATGTAGTGGCTTAAAACAATAAGTATGAGGTGGGTGGGAGAGATGGGGAGTGGGGAGTAGGGAGAGGGAATCAAATATACTGGGATGGAAAGTGAGCTGATTCTGGGTGGTGAGCACATAATGTGATGTATAGACAATGTAATGAAGAATTGTACACCTGGAAACAATGTAATTGATGTCAATTAATGTCACCCCAATAAATTTAACAAAAACAATAAGTATGCGTCTAGCTTCAGAGTCTGTGGGTTGTCTGGGTGGTTCTTCCGGTCTGGGATAGAACCCCCACACTCCTGTGGTTAGCTGCAGGTTGCCTGTGGGTTGGTTCATTGATCATTGCTGGGCTTTCTCACATGTCCGAGGACCTCAGCCACGACAATAGGACGACTCATCTCTGCCCCACTTCATCTCTTATCCAGCAGGTGAGCCTGGGCTTGTTCTCATGGTAGAGCGGACCCCCAATAAAAGTGAATAAGAAAGACTCTTGGGGCCTAGGCTCAGAACTGGCCCATTGTCACTTCTGCTGGCCAAAGAAACAATACTCAGAGTCAAGAAGTAGAGAAATAGACTCTTACTGTCAACCACATTGCAAAGGTCTACATAGAGAGGATATTAATTGAGGCCGTCCGTGCAATAAATGTACAGTACCATAGTGCTGTGCTGCATGTTTTTTCTACATTGAGGCATTTAATCCTCATCACCACTCTTTGAGATAGAAACTACTAGAAGTCTCATTTCGTAGATGGGGACATTGAATTCCAGATTGGTTAAGCAAATTTGCCCGAAGTGGTACAACTGCTATCTGACAGAGGCAAGATTAGAACCCAGAGCTGACTTTCAGCCCCTGGTGCCTCACAGTGAGGTGTGTTCATAGCAAGATGCTCCCCCAGGGGCGAGGTAGAAACCAAGGTCGTCGAAGGAGATGGTACAAGTCACACAGCACTGGAAGTGTGACTGCAGCTCAGGCAGGTGCTGAGGGAAGAGAGGTCAGGGGCCTGGGAAGACAGCGTAGTCCAGCCTGGACAGCCAGCCCCCAAATCCCTGAACATGGTAGTTTGGTTGCATTTAATTTTTTAGAAAGCTCCCCTGGCTGGGACTTCCCGTGTCTGGCTGGTCTGCAAGCTGTTTGTCTGGGGAGAGCTGGGAAGCCCTTGGACCTCAGAAGCCGGGACTGCCGCGTCAGCTCAGCATTGTCACAAAAATAGCCCTTCTCGGGGAAGGCAGGTACTTCCTCTGGCTGCGTTTCCCCTCTGAGCCCCGCCTGGACCTCAGAAGAAAGGAGCCGAGAACCAACTACACACAGGGTTGGGACAGGGCTGGGGAGACGGCTCCAGAGGGACTCACCAGTAACAACAAAGGGAGGAAATGAATATGCAGTATTAGTAATTATACTGTACCCGTCCCAATTTGTATTTCAATATGTCATTTCCATTATAAAACTGACAAAGCAAGAAAGTAATGACACGAAGAACTCAAGTCAGGGAGTTGGGAGAGGACAGGGAGACAGGAGCCTTTTTTTTTTTCCCCCTAATAACAAAATTGCCGTCAGTGAGAAACACTTTCTTGGCAGACAGGCTATTTACAAGGCAGATGTACTCCAGGAGATGAAGCTGCTGCCTCAGACTTCTATGGAAAAGGAGTCCAGGTCCACTAGCCAACTGTTGGGAGCGCCTGGGGTTGTGTTCCAGGGAAGGGATGTACCCCAGGCCAGCTCGACACGAATGAGATGGGGTCCGGCTTTGAAAAGTCCAGGAGATAAAAGGAGGAGCTGGGAACAGCCCTGTGAATTTGGCTGTCCCACTGCAGGCTCCCAAACCTATTACATTGCTGAAAACTGCCATGCCTTTACACTGGCTGTGTCTTTCGCTTGGAGTGCCCTTTCCTTCCTCTTTTTTATTTTGCTTCATGGATTGTTTTCACTCAGCCTTTGGTTACCTCCCTAGAAGTCAACCCTGACCACCAGTCTCCAGTGACAGAGTCCCTACACAGATTCAGGTGACTTCTGCTATGCTTCCCACAACACCTGGTAATTGTCACTTCACCTCTCCCGTCCCCCCACTGGACTACGGAAGTCCCTGAGGGCAGAGAGCCCTGACGGGGTAGGACCTCTGAGACCAGGGAGAGGGAGCAACTGCCACAACCTCCTCTTCCCCCATGGCTCGTGAGACCCCACTTTGCTCAAAGTTTATTTCCCCACTTATAGAGGAAATGGGGTGTGATCTTCAGGAAAAAATAACCAAATAAGTGTCTGGGCATGAAAAAATAATGATAGTGCCCCATAATTGTCCCATGCTGTACCAATTACAGAGCTCTTTGTAGACTATTTCAAGTGATTCTCTCATAACAACACTGTGAAGTAAGCAGGCAGGATCATAATTATTCTTGCTTCACAGCGAGGAAGCCAAGGCTGCAAGAATAAGTGACCTGTTCACGGTGTGTGCGTGGAGCTGAGACTTGAACCCGGGTCTTCAATTCTGATTCCAGAGCTCCTCCCTCCCACTGACTGGCATATGTCCGAAGTGGTTTCATAAAGTAAAATTGTCATCGGCGCTGATGGATCCATAGCACTAGAATGAGAGGGTTTCAGTTACCTTTAGCTCAAAAAAATTTTTTTTAAGATTTATTTTATTGTTTTTGACAGAGACAGAGAGAAGGGAGAGGGCCCAGAGCAGTCTCCATAGTTGTATGTCATCAGTTTTCAATATGGTTTCCTTCCACAGAGGTGGGCAGGGGCTGTGCAGGGCAGGAACTGAGCTGGGAGTCCCCCAATGGGAGGCAGGCCCCCTTGAGCCAGGGGC
This sequence comes from Craseonycteris thonglongyai, assembly GCA_004027555.1. NCBI lineage: Eukaryota > Metazoa > Chordata > Mammalia > Chiroptera > Craseonycteridae > Craseonycteris > Craseonycteris thonglongyai. The sequence continues at coordinate 13,095 of PVKE010028954.1, read as the reverse complement.
CAAACTGGGGGCAGGAACAGAACTGGGGGCCTCCAGCGTGGGAAGCACACCCCAGTTCAGCATATGGGTCTGCACAGGCCAGGGTGGGATTCGATTCTTGGTCCCCAGGGCTACAAAGCAAGTGCTTAACCCACCGAGCCATCCTGGCTTCCCCTCAAATTTGTTGAAGGAGCCAATACAGAAAGTTTTAAAATATTATATGTAGGAAGAACTTGCCTATTCTAAAACTGACAATGGATAAATGTTCTTTAGAAATACCTTCTAGTGGATTTTTATCTTAGAGCCAGAAGTTTTGGGCTGAATGAAAGAAAACGAAAGAGGTTCTCTAGCTTAGAGACCCCTCAACCATGAGTTTTTCAAGTTAAAAAAAAAAAAATTATATATTTAGTTCAATCTTTAATTCCTTTAAATTTTCCTTTTCATCCATTGTCTTGTCCTCTCAGCTAAACATCACACTTTAGTACTTTATTTTACCATAAAAGATCAAACAAAATCAACCAATAAGCAAATAAAACATCTTCCCTCAGTCGCATCTTCCCTTTCTGTCCTGAAAGCTCTTTCTAGATATTTCTAGACTTCCAAAAAGACCTTCTCACAGTCTCGACATCTCTCAAGTCCACTACTCCGTCTCTAAAACCACCTGCTTGGCTTGAGCTGACGTGTCTCTCCCCCGCACAGCTGGCTCAGCCTCCTGAGGGGTTTCCCACCTTTTGCCGGTCCTGACTCAGACCCATTCTCCCCACTGCTCACTGGGATGAGTTCTCAAGACCCCCTGCTATACAAGGGGCCCCATCCACTCAGCCCGGGCCAAGGCTCTGACATGGTCTAATGAAGACTGCGGTGGGCCATATCCTAAAATGTCCACTTCCTAATCCTTAGGACCTGTGATTAAGTTACCTTACACGGCAAAAGGGACTTTGCAGGTATTATTATATTAATAATCTTTCTTTTTTTAAAGATTTGTTTTATTGTATTGGACAGAAAGAAGGGGGAGGACTCAGAGCAGCCTCCACAGCCCCACATCATTAGTTTCGACATAGTTTCGTTCCACAGGTGGATATGGGGCTGCACAGGGCGTGAATGGAAACTGGGGGCCTCCCACATGGGAAGCACGCCCTGGGCAGAAACCAAACTGGGGGCCTCCCACGTGGGAAGCACACCCCAGTTCAGCATATGGGTCCGCACAGGCCGGGGCTAGGACTTGATTCTCAGGCCGCGCGGCTGCCAGGCAAGCAAGCACTTAACCACCCTGAGCCATCCCAGCTTCCCCACGTTAGGGATCTTGAGACCGGGAGAGTATCCTGAATTACCCAGGTGGGCCCAATATAACCCCAAGTGTTCTTACAGGAAAAGGACAGTGAGAAAATGAGAGAGAGAGAAATTGTGAGGATGCTATGCTGTTAGCTTTGAATATGGAGAAAGGGGCTACAGGCCAAGAAATGCAGGCGCCTCTAGAGGCAGGAAGAGCCAAGAAAATGGATTCTACCCTAAACTGCTCCCAGCCCCCAAAGAAATAGAGCCCCTGTGGGCACCTTGATTTTAGCCTAGTAAGATCCATTTTACGGTAGATTTCTGACCTTCAGATGTATAAGAAAATAAATTTGCGTTGTTTTAAGCCACTAAGTTTGTAGTGAAGGGTTACAACCACAATAGGACGCTTAGTTTTTCCCAAAATTGACCTGCCTTGCTAATCTCATCTCCTGGTAACCCTGCTTTGCATACCTGGCCCGGCCACTCAGTCCTCCAGTCACAAGGACTTCCTTCAAACACACCGTTCTCTCTCACACCTCTGTGCCTTTGCAAAGGCTGTTCACTCTGATGCACATGCCCTACCCCTTTTGGCTGCCTGTGAATTCTTCTTTGTCCTGATGACACTGGACGGATCTCAGGTGTCATCTCTCTGTGAAGCTGTTCCTGCCCCTTCAGGCTGATCTAGCTACCCCCTCTCCCAGCCACTGTGTGTCTGTCTCCCTTTATTGGAGCCTCTGAGGTAGACTCTACGCCTTTTGGTCCATTTTGTTTACTGCTGCCTCCTCTATGCCTAGTGTAGACACTCAATAAACATATGGCGAATGGCTTCCCTAATAGAATGGGGGATCCTGGTGCCTCAACTTTTCCTCCTTTGTATCTCGAGCATCTAGCACACTGCCCGGAACCTAGTAATTCTTCAAATTTATCCTCTTTTTTTTTTTGAGAGAGAAGTTTAGAGAGAGAGGAGGGGAGAGAGAGAGAGAAAGGGCCCAGAGCAGACTCCATAGTTGTACATCATAGTTGTGACATGGTTTCATTCCACACAAGTGGATGTGGGGCCACGTGGGGCGGAACTAAACCGGGGAAAGTGAGAACTTTCCTTGCCTTGCCATCTTAGCAGTTACCAGTTATGCTGCAGATCAGCATATGGGTTTGCACAGGCCAGGGCAGGGATTTGACCCTCGAACCTCATGATTGCAAAGTAAGTAAGTGCTCAACCTGCAGAGCTATCCTGGTATCCCTTTCAAACATATTCTTGATTGATTAATTAATAATTCTAAACCTAGTTTACAAGCCGATGGCTCTTTTAAAGGCTAGTCTGATTTCAGAAAAGTAAAACTCTGAGTTCTCCCCTGCTTCCCGGAAAACCCGAGTCCTCTGTGTCACAGAGGGCAGCACGCAGAGCAATTCGCTCAGGGTCCCGTCACCTGTTTCAGCTGACCGTGCGCTTCCCATGTGCCTGTTGCTTTCACACACATTCCCTCCCAATTTCTGCAGAACAACCCTGTGTGGTCCATGCAACTGTTTTCCCTTTGCCTACGAAGCAACTGAAGCTGAGTCATGTCCATAAGATCAAGAGCTAGTCAGCTTTGGAGGCTGGAATCCAATCCATGGCTCCGAATGCCACAGCCTCGATTCTTTCCGCCCCATCTTCCAGCTTGTGGGCTGACCAGCGCTCACGTGGACTGTTATCTATCTTCCTCAAAGCTCTGCCTCCTGCCAGTGTGCGTGGGGATAGAAGGAAGAAAGAACGGAGGTGGTGATGGGCTGCATTTAAGTCACAGTCTGTGTTGACATCCACACTTGTGTGCATAGCGACCATCTCCCGAAGGATACGCAGGAAACCAGGAGGCTGGGAGGTGGTTGTCCAGAGGTGGGAAGGAGATGCCCTTTTTTATTGGGTTACTATGTGTCAGGCACTGTTTTAGGCACTGAGGATACATCAGTAGACAAGACAAATACAACGTATACCCATTTGTACTGTTTGAATGTATCCATGTATATATTCCTCTTTCAAAATAAAAATAACCATTTTATAAATAAAATATAAATGGGGGAATAACATCCATACTATTAAAGATTATGTACCTATTCAAAAGAATGGAAAGGACACCAAGACATATTTATTGTAAAAAAAAAAAATCACAATTTATACTATAGTATTTTTTGTGCATAAAAATGTGTGCATCTACAAAATTCCACAGGCTTATTTTTGCATAGATAAATGCAAATATATGGAAAAAAATCTGAGAGGATTGTAGTGAGTGATGTGTGTGTGGGGGGCGGTGATAGGATGAATGAGAACTGTACTTTTTACATTATTCTTCATCATTTAATATTCATTTATGTGGAAAAATAGGTAACTTTTTAGATTAAAAAAAGAAAAGACCCCAAGACCTTGAGGCCATCCCTGGCTTCCAAACGTGGATCCCAATGGAGGTAAGGATCTACCAGTCAGTCCTCCAAGGCTGCTTCAGCTCCAGGTTTGGACTGGCATCCAAAATCCAGCCAGGGTCAAAAAGCTCTGCCTTCTCTGGAGATCAGGAAAGCCTGCTGGCTTTGAAAACTGATAATGCTGTACCTGAAGGTAAGCCCGGAGTCCTCAGGAAGGCTGGAGGGGGTGGTAGGTCCATGGGCGCTATAACAAGCTACATTGTTGATGATGTCACCCCAGCCCCCACTCCAGAAAGCAACAATGGAAAGATATTGGCAACTTTGATGTGAAGGAAATTGCTTTCTTCTGTGGAAAAGGGGAGTTCTGTTTTGAGGACAAAAAAGCCACTTGCCCTGACAAAATGCTTAATTAGGAGATAAGCCAGGGAGCAGTGGGAGGGGTGCTGTTTGCCAGGAGTCCTCAGGAGGCAGCCCGCAGATGCTGTCCTGGGGTCCCATGGTCACTGCTGATCAGAGCATTTATGGTCAAAGTGTGCGGGACCACTAATTAGGAGCTTTAAAGTACGTAGTGACTATAATCCCCACCTCACCAGGGTTGGAGAAGGCTAAGGAAGACTGCATTGCAAGCTCTCATCACAGTGCCAGACACCTGGTTTATCTGCACAGTGATTGGCAGTTGATGTCACTGTGTTTATTACACAGTCAGTTCTGCATGGTGGGCTCTGGGGTCAGACCACTTAGGTCAGGTTCCCAGCTCCCCCACTTACTAGCTGTGATACTTGGGCAACTCTTGACCTCTGTGTGCCTTAGTTTACTTATCCGTCAGATGGGGATATTGCTAGTACTTACTTGCTAAAATTAAATGAGCTAATCCCCATTCAGCAGTATGTGCCTGGCCATGGTGGTCAGCACTTGGCACATATTAGGGGCTATTAACGAAAACAATGATAACAAGCACAAGGCAAAGCGTGTCCTGAGAGTTCCATATCTTCTCATCAGACATTTTCTCATTGCCCAATCCTGTGTGGTTGGAAGAGATATGGAACACGACATCCCTTCTTCCCATCACCCAGATGGATGGAACAGCGGGAAGAGGTTTTACTCCACAGCCCCATTGCCCTGCTGGAGAACTGAGACCCAGGACCCCCATTTCCCTGGGTTCGGAACAAACTCTCTTTTCTTTGAATGTGACTCAAGGGCAGCCTGGCCAGACAGAGACATGGACTGGGTGTGCATGAGCCAGCCTCAATTAGGCCCCAAGAGCGGGAGGACGGCAGGTGTGGGCCTCCTGTGCGGAATTTGAAACTAGAATTGGCCACCACTGAACTTGACCGACCTGGAAGTCTGAGAAAAGATGGTGAGCGTCTGTCCCAGTGGGTGAGCCTCTTGAGAGACTTGAACCCGGCTGTTTTCAATGGAATCACTCTTTCCCAGCAGGGGTGGGGCCAGGGGTGCTCCTGACACACTACCCCCCAGTGAGGTGGTTGGTAGTTGGAGACATCCCAAATACATTTCCTCTGATCTCTGAGTGCCAGCAGCGCATGTTACAGAGGCTTGGTTCATTAAAAGGGTACACCACCCACTCTACCCTCCTCAGACACCCACATCTAAAGTGCAAATTGCCACAGGAAGGGTTCAAACGTGTCATAAGCCTAAACCTTTAGCATCAGTTAAGAGCTAATCAGGAATTTGTTGGCAGCTCCTTGAAAATTGGAATGGCATCCAAGTGATCAGAATGCTGTGTGTGTGTGTCTTGGGGAAGAGATGGGACATTTTCATACACAGCAAAAGAGAGCGAGTTAACTGCAGAACAATTTGACAAAACCTTTTTATAACCTTAAAAATGTACATTCCTTCCGGGAATGTAGCCTAAGGAAATAATTAAGAATGTGCCCAAAGATTTTGCTTCAGGATGTTTATTGTAACATCGTTTACAGCAGCAAAAAATATTTGGAAACAATTTTAGTATCTACCGTTGGGAGACTGGTTAAATTAATGATAGTACAGTCAAACAATGGAATATTGTGCAGTCATTAAAATATTGTAAAAGCATATTTATTGACCTGGAAAGATGTTCATGATTCATTATTGAATGGAGAAAAAAAAGAGGTTGCAAAACAGCTTGTAGAATATGATCTCATTTTTTATTTTAAAAAAATGTATATGTATAATGTAGCCAAGGAGTACGTTCTTATAGGGAAGGCTGCTACAGGCACATGTAATACAGGGCCTTATGCAGTATCTTTTGCATTATGGTGATATAGCTTTTTCATGTAACATGTTTTGACCTTATCCTGGAGGGAAGGGTGTTACACACCAAGATCCTGAAGTAGGAAAAAAATAACTGTGTTTGTATGTATATACCAACCAAAATGTTGTCAGTAGCAGCTGGGATTTGGATAATTTTATTATCTCACTTTTTCTTCTCTGTATTTCTGTGATGATTATTTACTTATTGAAAAATTTCAAGTTATTAAAAAAAGAAGACTAAAAATAACCCAAGCTAGATGGCGGGAGGACCACGGGGAGGCTGGGAAGGAAGGAAGGGAAGTTGAGAGAGTCGCAAAGCAAATTTCAGTTGCTTCAGAATCTCATCCACGGGCTTTCAGCGACAACGCCTATGACCTTACCGGGGCCCCTGGGACACATGCCATGGATCCAGGTCCTGTCTTCCGCAGTCATGTCTCCCTAGGACAATCGTGTGCACATGTGCTCAATTCCACTTCTGGGCAGACCCTGGGTCTCTCCTTGGCCTGACTCAGCCACGTGGTCACCTCACCATTTTTGGTGAGGCCTGGAAAGGAGAAAAACCCGAATAAAACCAAAACTGCTGCCGCACAGGAGCGCTGTGGGTGAGAACCAGCCTGCGGCTACAGTAGCCCCCAGAATCCACGACAAAGAGAACCCCAACCCAAGGACAAGAGAGAGCTCCTGCTTGTTTTTGCTTTGTTTTAGCTGCAACTATTACTTACTGAAAGTATCATTAAAATAAATATGACATAAAGCAATGGCTACTAGGCTTTTTGGTTATATGGATACACATATTGTACCAAACATTTGTATTAGAGAAGCTCCATGCAACACTAATGTATTTTTTCTGGTCTTTCTTAAATTTTTACATCAGTTGGATAACTCTAGTTCTTTTTAAATCAGAGGTTACTCACACTGAAGTGGAATGAGGTCTATTTTTATATACCCTACACTTATGAATGGGGGACATAGTTGTGACTTCCAAGGGTAATTCTGATCTTTTTCCCTTGACCTATTTTTTTTTTAATTAAATGTATATATTGATACTACCCTTTACATGGTTGCTGCCCCTGGTAACATCTTGCAATTACATTTGTGTGTGTATGTATATAAAATACCTGGCTTTATTGAGATATAATTGATATATAAGTTTGTAAGTTTAATGTGTACTAAGTGATGATTTGATATACGTGTATACTGTGAAAAGATTACCACAATAAGATTAGATAATACATCATCACTTCACACAGTTATTTGTCTATGCATGTGTGTGGTGAGTACTTCTAAGATCTCCTGTTTTAGCAGCTTTCAATATACAATACAGTATTGTTCATTATAGTCACATGCTATGTATTAGATCTCTAGAACTTACTTGTCTTATAACTGGAAGTTTGGACCCTTTGACCACCTTCACTTCATTCCCACAGCCCCCTCTGCCTCTGGCGACCACCAAATTACTCTCTGTTTATATGGATTTAGGTTTTTTTAGATTCCACATATAAGATCATACAGTATTCATCCTTCTCTGTCTGATTTATTTCACTTTGTATAATGCCCTAAAGTTTCAACCATGTTGTTGTGGATGGAAGAATTTCCTTCCTTTTTAGGGCTGAATAATATTCGATTGTATATGTGTATATATACCTCCCTTTCTTGATTCATTCATCTGTCAACAGATATTTAGGTTGTTTCTATGTCTTGGCTGTTATAAATAATACTGCAATTGGGGAAGCCGGGATGGTTCAGCTGGTTAAGCGCTCACTTTGCAGCCCCCGGGGACCCAGGATTAAATCCGGCCCGGCCCGTGTGGATCCATATGCTGCACTGGGGTGCGCTTCCCATCCGGGAGGCCCCCAGTTTGGTTCTCGCCCTCCAGTTCAGCCCCCAGCTCGAGGGGGCAGGCCTCCCATGCAGGAGGCCTCCAGCCCAGTTTCTGCCCTGCACGGCCCCTGCCCACCTGTGTAAAACAAAACCATGTTGAAAGTTGATGATGTACAACTATGGAGACTGCTCTGGGCCCTCCCCCTTCTCTCTGTCTCTCTCTGTCTCTGTCAAAAACAATCAAATAAATCTTTAAATAATAATAATAATAATAATACTGCAGTGAACATGGAGGTGCAGGTATCTCTTTGAGATTGTGATTTCATTTCCTTCATATATCTACCCAGAAGTAAAATTGCTGGATAATTTGTTAGTTCTATTTTTAATTTCTTGAAGAACCTGCATACTGTTTTCCACAGTGGCTGCACCAATTTACATTTCTACCAACAGTACACAAGGGTTCCCTTTTCTCCACATTCTCACCAGCACTTGTTATCCTTTTTGAAAATATTATATCTCTAATAGATGTGAGGTGATATATTTCACTGTGGTTTTGCTTTGCATTTATTTCCCTGATGATTAGTGATGTTGAATACCTTTTCATGTACCTGTTGTCCATTTTGTGTATTTTCTTTGGGAAAATGTCCATTCAGGTCCTTTGCCTATTTTTTTAAATTGGATTATTTCCTTTTTGCTATTGAGTATATGTACTCCTTATATATTTTGGGTATTCCAAACTGACCAGACATCATATTTTAAACTGGACAGAAAACAACAGTACTGTCCTATTTTAAACAGTATCTACTGACACTTTGAATTCAACCCAGTGAGACGAGGCTCACCAGACGTCCTGTTTGAAACAAGACAGAAAACATCGGGACTGTCCTGTTTCAAACAGGACGTCTGGTCAGCCTAGCCTTAACCTCTTATCAGATATATAATTTGCAAATATTTTCTCCTATTCAGCAGGTTGACTTTTCACTTCATTTATGGTTTCCTTTGCTGTGCAAAAGCTTTTTAGTTTGACATTGTTCCATGCGTTTTATTTTTGCTTTTGCTTCATGTGTTTTTGATGTCATATCCAAAAAATCATTGCCAAGACCAAATTCAAGGAGATTTTCCCTTATGTTTTCCTCTAGGAGTTTTACATTTCCAGTTCTTACACTGCGGTCTTTAACTCAAGTTAATTTTTCTGAGTGCTGTAAGATAGGGATTATAGTAAATAAACCTTGAAATCAAACAGATTGAGCCCTCCCACTTACTTCTTCTTTTGAAATTGTTTTAGCTATTCTAATTCATTTCCTTTTCCATGTAAATTTTAGACTAAGATCATTTATATCTACATTTTTTCCTCGAGCTGCTTTCAAGAATTTTTTCTTTATCTTTAGTTTTCAGAAGTTTAATTATGGTGTGTCCTGGCATGGATTTCTTTAGATTTATTTTGTTGGGGATTCTCTCAGTTTCTTGGATCTCTGGTTTATGTATCTTGACAAATTTGGGAAGTTCTAAATCATTATTTCTTCAAGTGCGTTTTTAGCTTTGCTCTCTTTCTCTTCTTTGACTTCAATAATATAAATGTTAGATAGTTTGCTATAGTCCCATGTGTTCCTGAGGCTCTGTGTTTTTGTTTTTTTTCCAGGTGAGATCAAGCTTGTTCAGGGTGGTGTGGCTATAGACGTTTGTTTGTTTGTTTGTTTTAGTTTATTTTCTCTCAGTTGTTCAGATTGGGTAACTTCTTATTGTTCTATCTTCCAGTTCACTAATTATCTCTTCTGTCTCCTCCATACTGCCATTGAGCCTATCCACTGAGCTTTTTATTTTGGTTATTGCACTTTTCACTTTTAAAATTCCCATCTGGTTCTTAATACCTTACATTTCTTTGCTGAGACTTTCTATGTTTTATATATTTATTTTATTTAAAATTTTTCGAATTAAATTTATTGGGGTGGCATTGGTTAGCAAAATTATATAGGATTCAAGGGTACAATTCTATAATACATTATACATTGCATTGGGTGTTCACCACCCATACTTTGTTTTTTTCAAGCATGTTTTCTAATTGTGTATTGACACATTTTTATATGGCTCTCTATTCTAGGTGTCGGCATCTATTGATTGTAGTTTCTCATTTGTTTTGAGATCTTCCTGGTTCTTGGAATGATGAATGAGTTTTTATTGAAATATGGACACTTCCATACTATAAGACTCTGCACCCTATTGAAATCTTGTTTCGGATGGCTTCCCCTAACGCTGCTGTGGCAGGAACAAGGGAGCACTGCTTTGTTACTGCTAGGTGGAGACAGGAGTCCAGGATCGCCTCTCAGCCTCCACTGACAACCGTTTTGGGCCATACAGGAGGGGGAGTGCCTTATGGTCTGTGCTAACACTGCACAGGGTGGTGCCTCATTGCTGGCTGGTAGAGTTGAAGCTCTTGGCTTCCTATTCTGCCTTCTCGGATACCACTCGGGTGGGGGATATCACGAAGCCCTGTAACAACCTGAGTGGGGGGAAGTCACTGCTCTCCTCTTGGCCTTTACTACTGTGAGTGTGGGTGAGGTCACAGTTGTTCTGAGTGTTTGGCTGAGGCAGAGTGGTTATTATCTAAAAGGTTTTGTTTTGTTTTGTTTTGTTTTTTTGTCATGCCAGGCTGCCCTATTCCTGGTCCTTTGGCTACAGAGAACAGGCTTTTCTTGGCCTTTTTCAGTCTGCACTTAATGTTTCCAGGTTGCCAGCTTCTTCAGCTCCAAATCTGGGATGAATTAGGCAGAAATAAAACCCAGAGAATTCACCACTGTGTTGTTCCCTGGGTTCTGAGATCCCTAAGTGGTCTGCCTTTCTCTCTCTGCCTCTAACAATCTTCTTATGTTTGTTTTATATGTAAGGTCCAAAGCTCTTAGTTAGACCGAGTAGGAAGATTAGAGAAAAATGTGTACCTCATCATCTTGGAAGGGAAAGTTTTTTCTTTCCTGTTTTTACTTACACCTCTTAACCAAAGCAAATATCCAATGGAATTTTAGTACCATGACGACTTTGAGCATAACTCACTGACATTTTTAAGTGATCAGAGTCCTTTGTTAATAGAATAACTCCATGAACTATTTTGGGCCCATCTTTCCAGAGAGGTAATTAGACTTGAACTATACAAGGATCAACTGTGGGTAAATCTGTTATCATGGCAAAATTAACCCCAGCAAAGGATCTTAAATCTTGCTAGTTCAAAGGAGGGAGGCAAAGATAGTTTTACACCCAGAATGGCTATCCTAAAAACGCCAACACGCCCAGCTGTTGGGTCTTGCTCTACCATGCCAAAACTCTAAGTTGTGGCTAACAATGTCCCCCACCGTTAATTATCTGCCATCCTCCTCCCCCAACTTTTGGGTTTGGTCTCCCAGAGAAACTGTCCGTGCTTCTTTTAGCACAGCAAGTTACCAAAAACCAAATGAGAAACAAATCTCTGAATATTATTAACAAAGAAGGCGCTTCCTTTGAATGAGTCTTTTTAACTGTGTTTTCCTGAGATTTCCTGTGCAGCTTCAAAAGGAGTTCATGACCACTTTGATTAGGACTTTATCTCAAGCCCTAATGAAGATAACCATCTTCTTAGAATACTCATCATCATGAATGTTAACCAGGTATGTTCCCTTGTGAAAAAGCAACACAACCCCTCCTTGGTACCGATAAGATGATTTTCGTCATCACAGATCAAAGTCAGGTGCGTCTTCAGGAAAACTTCTGGAAACCCGAAGAGGACTTTTCTTTTGTTACCTGGTTTGTTCTTAAGTTCAATCCTGATATTGAAAACACATGGACAAAATGCTGTCTGCTGAAACCACATTCTTTTATTGCACTATTATTTGAGTCATTTAGGAGTTTGGAGAAAGACGGTGGGGTGGGGTATGGCTAATGGAGACAGATGGCCAATGCAATTACCACTTGAAAAACAGGTTTATCCTTCAAAAATGACAACAGCAGCAGACTCTCAACTACAGGTGAAATTTGAAAAAGGATTAGGAAAGGATTACTTAAGAGAAAAAGAATAGGTATATACAAGGTACTCAGTTTTTTGTGTGTTGTTTTTTTTGGGAGGGTGGGGGTGAGGCGGTGGGGGAACTTCAGCTTTTGACTGACGCCCTCAAAATAGCCCTTCATGTATCAGTTCCATCAGAATCCACGGACTTCAATAATGGCCAGTGTTGGTGAGTTTGGGGCCATCTTTAAAAAGAACAAAAGGCAAAATGAGCACAGAAGTTTCCCTCCGTTTTTTTATTTTTTTATTTTTTATTTTTTTATATATTTTTATTTATTTATTTTTATTTTTGACAGAGAGAGAGATACAGAGACAGAGACAGAGAGAGAACTGAACTGAGGGAGCTCCCAGTTCAGCATATGGTTCCGCATGGGCCGGGGCCGGGATTCGATCCCTGGTCCCCGGCGCTGCAAAGTGAGCGCTTAACCCACTGAGCCATCCCGGCTTCCCCCCCTCCGTTTTTTTAAAAGAAAACCAAAACTTAAAGGGGAAGGCATGTTGTATTTTTATTTTATTTTTTTTAGCAAAACACAAGTACATTTATATCTGAAAAGAAGGCAGGAAATCTGCAACTCTCAACACTCTCCAAACTGAAAGAAACCTGATGTTTCACTTCAAAACGCTGGAAATAGGTAGCAAAAAGAAAATCTTAATTCTCTGGGAGAGTAAGTAACTATGGAGCCAAAGGCCAGAAATTCTACAAGTAGGCTGGTTGCAGAGCATTATAGATACAAGTTACCAGTTGGCCTACATTCGTCTTGCAGAGGAAGAAACATCCCTAAGAGGTGCAATGACTTACCTAAATTCACGACCAGTGAGTGACAAAGTCACTAGTGGAATTTAGGGCCAGGTCCCTTTCGTGCAATCTAAGTCGTCCCCTGGATGCTATGGGTAATCCTGTCTTACCAGGCTTGGTCAAGGGCTCAAAGCCAGAAAGGTGAGAGGGAACAAGGGGATCTGAGCCCATGTTCTGTCCAGCAGAGAGACTCCTTGGGGAGCTCCAGGTTGCACAGCTCTGCAGTCCCATCGTCTGATTTTCATTTGCTGCCATGCCTTGCGAGGGTGAGATCTGCAGGGGGGCATGTGGGAAAGGTAGCTGCAATGAAATAATAATAACAGCTACTTTTTTTTTTTTTTTTTTTTTTTTTTTTTTTTTTTTTTTTTTTTTTTTTTATCTTTTCACATTTATAGAGAGAAATTATCTTTTTGTCTTCAGTGCATAGTTATTTCTATTTTACTTTTTGACAGACAGAGAGAGAGATAGAGACAGAGACAGTTAGAGAACCAAACTGTGGGAACTCCCCAGTTCAGCACGTGGGTCCTGCCTGGGCCGGAGCCGGGATTCGATCCTC
>PVKE010028953.1:0-20585 GCA_004027555.1 Craseonycteris thonglongyai | reverse complement strand
TAAACAGCCAACAAACACATGAAAAAATGCTCCACATCACTAGCAATTAGGGAGATGCTAATAAAAACCACAATGAGATACCATCTCACACCTGTTAGAATGGCTATAATCAACAAGACAAGGGATAACAAGTGCTGGAGAGGCTGTGGACAAAAAGGAACCCTCATACACTGCTGGTGGGAATGTAAACTGGTACAACTACTATGGAAGGCTGTATGGAGATTCCTCAAAAAATTAGGAATGGAATTGCCATATGACCCAGCCATCCCTCTACTGGGCATCTACCCTAAAAACCTGAAAACCTTAATTCTCAAAGATATATGTACCCGCATGTTCATCGCAGCACTGTTCACAGTGGCCAGAACATGGAAACAACCAAAGTGTCCTTCGATAGATGACCGGACAAAGAAGTTGTGGTACATTTATACAATGGAATACTACTCAGCAATAAGAAAAGATGAAATACAGCAATTTGTGATAACATGAACAAACCTTGAAAACATCTTATTAAGTGAAATACATCAGACTGAAAGAATCAAGAAACATACGACCTCACTCATAGGTGGAATATAAAACTGAAAGTAACAAAGAAACAAAAACTCATGGACAGTCAGTGGTTTGGTGGTTGACTGGGGGTGGGGGTGGGAAAGTGAGGGGGGAGAGAAGGAGGAGCATGGAGAGGGGGCATTAAATGTAAGAAAATAAAAAAGAAATAAAAAAAGAAATTAAGTAAGTCTGAAAAAATAATAATGTTGGTAAAAGGTCTAAAGTCTTCCAATGTTAAGGAAAATAGTCCAGTTTGAGCAATTCTGCTCTTATGTGTATTGGCTAATCTGCAGGCTGCCATAAAATGAAAACTGAGTTAAAAAAAGTTAATCACTTTAGAGCATCCAAAGGATATTGCCCTTTTACTTATTTCTCACTGAGAACCAGCAAAAGCACAGATGGACGATTTATTCTTCTGATTGGTTATTCCGTGTTTTTTACTTTCAGTGAAATAAAGGGTGTACCAAAATTCACGCAAGATTTGAATTTTGCGTCATTTGTGCAGTAAAGTGTTGCCAATGAAAAAAAAAGACAGCGTGACAGCTGACAGTTCAGGGTTATTAAAAATGGAGCACTACAGGAAAGAACAACGTGTTTTCATTGTTGAGCAATGAAAATTTACATTTTTAAATTATAAGCCTGTGTTTTCTATCAAAATTACTTTTTGCGTGAATTTTGGAACACGCTTTAGTATGTCAGAACCAAAGGCATACCTAGAAGAAATAAAGCTATTCTCTAGGTATTTCCATAGGATGGGACCATTACTGATCTTTCTGACCAACAGTATTTCTCTGTTGATTTAGTTAATGGGTGAGGGTGTTATTTAGAATCTAAAACATCACAGAAGTGTTTTCATAAAACATATATAATCATATGACCTATTATCTATGTGGAGCTTGCCAGATTTTTAATCTCATTAAATTACAACATCAGTGATATAATTTACAATATTACATATGACTTGGATTCTATGAAAAGTATAACATCAAGAAATAATTTGGATTAAACTGTACTTTGGTGTTTTAACTTCAGGAAGCATAGAGTACTTTTGATCACAATGGGAAAATATGTGTGTTTTGGAGTAAATTGTCCAAAGAACTTAGTTTAACAATATATTACTTAAATGGTTAGGCATATGACTCGTTCCCATTGCCTCAACTAGCAAGGAAACCAAGTTGCAGGAAGAGAAACAAGTTGTTTTGTTTGAAATTTCAAAAAAAGAAAGAAAGAAACAGATGATGATGTAAACAATACTGGTATGTCAAGAGTCCAGCTTGTAGCAGAGTACATACGGTTCTGTGCTGGGGAATAATAGGATCAACTGAAAGCATTATGTCCATTGCCAATTTCTTAATTTTATAGAAAGACAGTTATGTTTCCTTACCCTGATCAACAATGACACTTCCTCATTCCATTGTGTGCTGATGTAGGCTTTTCCCACTAAGATTTATTTATCTATCTCTGTCTATCTATCTATCTATCTATCTATCTATCTATCTATCTATCTATCTATCTATCTATCTATCTATTTATTTATATTGTTTCTTGGCAGAGAGAAACAGAGAGAAGGGGGAGGGCCCAGAGCAGTCTCCATAGTTGACAGCCTTAGTTTTCCATATAGTTTCCCTACACAGATGGGCATGGGGCTGCGCAGGGCAGGAACTGGGCTGGGAGCCTCCCACATAGGCCCCGGCAAGAACTGAACTGGGGGCACACCCCAGCTCAGCATATGGGTCCGCATGGGCCGGGGCCGGGATTCGATCCTTGGGCTCCAGGGCTGAAAAACTAGTGCTTAACCCACTGAGTCATCCCAGCTTCCCCATAGATTTATTTTTATTGTTTGAGAAGGTATGAGTGTGTGTGTGTGTGTGTGTGTGTGTGTGTGTGTGTGTGTGTGAGAGAGAGAGACAGAGAGAGAGAGAGAGAGAGAGAGAGAGAGAGAAAAAGAGAGAAAGGGGGAGGGCCCAGAGCAGTCTCCATAGTTGTACATTGTTAATTGCGACATAGTTTCGTTCCACTCAGGTGGATGTGGGGCCACGCAGGGCAGGAACTGAACTGGGGTCCTCCCGCGTGGGAGACAAGAACCTCCACCGCCATTCCAGTGGTTACCAGTTGTGCTGCAGTTCAGCACATGGGCTTGTACAGCCTGGGGCCAGGACTCATCCCTGGGCCTTGCAGTTGCAAGGTAAAGACTCAACTTGCTGAGCTATCCTGGCATCCCCTGATGTAGGGTTTTTCAAAAAAGCAAATCTTAAATACTTCCTGACTATTCATTCAAGCTATTCATATTTTGTCTCAATAGATTTGAACCACAGCTACATGTTTATTAATGGATCTCTACGCTGCTGAGGGAGAGAACTGCTCCCTTCACCCCAGTGTATGGTGTTCTTAGTAAAATCTATCATCTGGGAAAGGAAGTGGGGCTAAGCCACTGTCACTGGCTAAAATCTTGTTACCACCAGAAACTCAGGACAACACAAAGGAGAAAGGGAGAATGATGAACAACTGGAGTATTTATTGGGAGAATCTTTAAAAACTAGGAAATACCAATATTCTGTCCATGAACCGTATTATATGACGAAGTAGATTCACATGATCATAAAGAGATTGTCTGATCCATTGGTTGTCAAAATATTTACCAGCAGGCCTGTTCTCAAACAAAATCTTATTCAGTTCTCTAATGTTACAACGTAAACAGTAAAATTAAAGGAGGAGATGGTTTACTGAAAGCAGGGATTAGGTAGCTAATCCAGACTCATTTTAGATGGTTCTAAAATGGTTCTATATAAAAACAGGAACCCTGAAGAATGAGGAGATTGCTAAAGCACTATTTTTCTGGTCATCCAGTTCAATGAAAGCAAAAATACTGCTAAAACCCAATTTCTTTTAAAAAAACAAACACATGGGCAACGTTCTTTGTAGTACACATTTTAATAAGAAATAGTCGCTTAAGTGTGAGATATATTATTTAAGAAGTTGAGATATCTATATCTTAGTTCAGAAGACTTTTTATTAAATAGTCACATTAATTCATTGGGTAGCAAAAGGTTCACTTCTACTTATCTACACAAGTTTTTCTTATGAGAGGAAAATTTGATTTATATGACACTGGATGATAGGTGGTTTGGTACATACTCATATGTTGATAACAGTACAATTCCTTTGCTCTCGTTTTTTATATCAGTACTCATATCTTTCAGATCCTGAGGACCACAAACAACATATGTCCTTCCAGTCTCCTCCTCACCATTACCAGACCTTGGAATCTTCTCAGAATTAAGATGCATGACCCATGTCAATATGCTTCCTACCGTTGCTCTCACAGTAACGCTATCAGTGCAAGTCAGAGAAATGGCTCTTTCTTCCGTAGCGTAAGGGAAGTACATACGACAGGATGATGCCATGGCAGTGTAAAGTGCCATGCTGATGATGCCACGGCAGTGTAAAGTGCCATGGTGTCCAGGAAAGAAACAGTGTTAGAGACCTCTCTGCATGATTTCTGCAACTTCTATAATAATGTCAAAAAAAGTTGTTTTTTGTTTTGTTCTTTAATTGTTTGAGAAGATAAAAGAGAGAGAGAGAAAGAGAGAAGGGGTCAGGGCCCAGAGCCGTCTCCATAGCTGTACATCATTCGTTGTGACGTAGTTTCTTTCCATACAGGTGGATGTGGGGCTGCACAGGGCAGGAACTGAACTGGGGCCTGCTGCATGGGAGGTGAGAACCTTCTCTTCCATGCTGTCTTGGCAGTTACCATTTGCGCTGCAGTTCAGCATATGGGTTTGCATGGACTAGGACCAGGGAATCCTGGAGCTTGTAATTGTGAGGCAAGTGATCAGCGTCTGAGCTATCCTGGCATCTCCCCACCAAAAGTTTTTAGAAAAGCCCTAGGATCTCTCTCTTATAGTTGAGACTTGCCACTTCTTCCACCCTTCCCTGGGTATGCCACCTCTACAGCCTAGGTGGGCTGGCAGCAAGCTCTAGGAGGACTACACTTGAGAACAACTCTGGAGCAGAAGCTGAGGGACTTCCATGCCTTCTGCCCCTTCTCTGAGTTGCCAGACCCAGGCTCTCCATACACATCAACCATATGACCAGGATGTCCATAACTTATAACGCATCTTTTGCTGTTTTGCATTAAATATCCGTGTCCAAATTTGTGCATGACCACTTGAAATGTGTTTTTAAAAATAGATTACTACCACAGAGGAGGAACTCACAGTTTTTCGGTTTTAAAGCACATGGCTTTCTAGGTACTTTTCAGGGTTGCGCACAAATCTGTTATGATAAGAGAGCTAATCAGGGGGTGCTCGATGGACTCACTGTGGTGCTATGGCCAGGAGTCTGGAACTCTTCCTGTCTTGGTTTGATTGGAGGTATAGGAAATCTAGGTACTTTTTTCCCACCAACATTAAAGTTCTGTGTCAAATAAGTAATATCACAAGACAACGGGAAAACCCAGCAAGAAATTTTCAAGTATTTCCCCAAATTTTATTCCTCTGAAAACCATTCATTTATAGTGGTCACATTTGTAATAAGACTTAGGCCTGAGGCACACAATGTATACATGGAGCGTTTTCCGCTGAGATATGCAAATCAGAAACCTGAAATAATGAAGCAGAATTTAAAACATCTTCAAAAGTGTAATGAATATATAGCATTTCTGACATGTTGACATAGCTACTGTTGCTTTTAACTATATCACAATTCTAATGATTGTCAGATTTGCTATTTAAAAAGGTTCAGTTGTAAAAAAATTTTTTGGGGAAAACAGTATTTTATAATTTTCAAACCCTGACTGCAAATGAAATGCATTTAAAATTTTCTCAGGCATTTGAGTAAATTATTAAAGAATTGAAATTAAAGGGAAATAACGAATCCTTGTTTTTGAAGTCCATTTGAAGCTTAATTGATCATTAAGCCACCAACTATCTTGGCACATGACCATTTAATAATGAGAAACTGAACCTTACATTAGGAATGAGAGCAGCATAATCCATCAAAAGCTACACACCATTTACATTGCTTTCTGTGGCGATTTCTGGGGGGGAAAGTGCAGAACACATAGTTTTAATTATTTTATGAGCTTTTAAGTAGTGCTATAGCAATTGAGTTCTGACAATAATGAAAATGTTTGTTGACAACTATGCTTAAATTTTATTTGACTTGGACCATGATTGTATCTCATCTCCTATCTCAGAAGCTCAGGCTATAATTAATAAAGTCACGGGGAGGGGATTTTTGAAGAAAATTTAGTAGTCCTGATAAATATAAACATCTTAATTGTTTAAAGCAGGAGAAAACAATAATATCACTTTATATCCAAACAAAATCTATTTTAAAATTGCATTAAAAAATCTCATTTGAACCAAATAGATTCAATTATTAAAATATCAATTTAATGATCAATTTTCAGGTTTGAAAAAGTATTACTCTCCCATTCACCCCATGATATGCATATAAAATAGAATTATGACCAATACCATTTTTTAAAAGTTTTAATCTAAACATAGACATAAAATCCTGATCACTGGTGGGCCCCCCATGGTAAGGACACTGATCCCCAACCAGCTTCTCCCTCTTTTGAGATGTCCAGTGAGATACAGAAAAAGAGGGATCTTACCAGGCGGCCATTGACCTTTTTTTGACCAACTCCATGGCCTCAAATTTAGCATTCAGTTTTTCTAAACTGCAGATTCCAGCACGAGATTCTAAAATGTCTTGTAGAATTGTGATATGAGGATCATTTTCCTAATATCCATAATTATATAGACCACCATACAATAATATATTTACCTTCATTCTCCACTAATGAAAAAAATCTGTATCTATATCTATATCATCTTTCTCTATATATGTCAATATCATCAGGATTTCTAAGTGGATGGGTAATCTATAATTACAATAATATCTCAAAATTCTTAAATTGCTTGCATACATGTATGAGAAATGGAATTTATTCAATCTATAAAATCATCAGAGCTGTGCCTTACTGAGTACTTATGTGGTAAGCATAATGCTAATTATGCATTTGACATTATAAGTGTACATTATTAGTTATAGTTATTTTACAGATGAAGGAACTGAAGCCTTGATAGATTCATTAACTTGCTCAAGGTCACAGAGTTAGAAAGATCTGGACATATTGAACTCTTGCAAATTACTGCAGACTCCTAAACTCCGACATTCCCAGACCACATGTTGGGTACTGCCTAAAATGACTAATCTAAGTTTTATCAGTTCATTATAATGCTTGACTCTAAATAAATTCTTCCTTACCAACCACAGCATCAGATAGAAAGACCTGTTTTACTTATTTCATAAGCATTTATTTACTCAGTTAAGTTCTAAGGTAGTTTCTAGATACATGCATGATGTAAGTTAATAATTTATTAGCTGTATAAGTGAACATATCATTGGCTAATAATGTGCTTCTGAAGTTACTTTGATTCCATATGACTTAAATGATGCCCTAGATTAAAAATATAGAAAGCAATATACTTTTGGAGAAGCTGGCTTCAGATGAATAAACAAAATTATAACTTAAAACTTCTTTTCATAGACACTACTGTATTACTTATCAAATGGTATAAATGCCTAAATTTAAGAAGCTTGTCAAAGTAAACAACATTTTAGTATTTTCACATGCCCTAACATTCAAGGGGAAATTCCCTGCCTAACTTAAGATATGGCCATATTGCCCACTAACCTTTCTGTGATAATATTCACTGTTATATAATTTAGCACCTCTAAAATAACTTTAAATGTCTCTGCCCAAAGAGCCTTATTTTCTACTGTAAACATTGGACAGATATAAGATACTGCTTTTAAATTTATGCCAAACAGAAATTAACATACCTCTGATCATGTTTGTCTCATAAAAACAGCTCTATTCCCTCCATTTGAATCAAACATTTTAAGCAGCTTTGCACTTGGTTAATCCCACCTGTGAGTCAGGAGGACTCTTAACTATAGCACTCAGGGGATGACCTAACAACTACAGATATAAATAAATTAAGTACATTTATTTGATCTCATTTTAGGTTGACATTTTGTCTAATCAAGCAATACCCTTTTAACATTGCGCTCTATACATATGCATTAATATGATTGTTCTAGACTGAAAAGTATAATCATATACACATTGTCATCACTATGAGTAATATTAAATCATTCCAAATTGACATATTTTAATGTATTGATATAAATCCTGGTATACAAGTGATTTGCATATGAAATATTATTTAAAAGAAATGTCATTCACATTTATTTTTTAGCCATAAACTTTCTTTTTTAAATTGAATTGATTTTAAATAGTCCACAAGAGACAAAATTTCCCTACAGGAATATACTTACTCTGAAAATATTTTTATGTGATATAATTTTGCAGATGGTGAGGGTTCTCTTTTTTTCCAGGTTCTACTTGTTATTTGAAATTTGACCAACAAGGAATATATTTACCAACACTTCATATAATTTAACAAGCTGCAGAGATTTTCTTAACAATGTTTTATAAATATGAATATTGTCTCAACAATACTGAGATTGAAAAATTAATAAACGCTTCAAGTAAGTGCCTTAAGTAGCGTGAATATTTGATGCATGCTTAATAAGTACCAAGAGAATAACATGACATATTGACTTAACTAAGTGAAATGACAACAAAAACTCCTCAGTCCTATGTATTATTTCTAGTCTCAAAAAAGCTAATATGTATTTTTTTAAGATTTCAATAGCCCCACATTTTTACTATAAACTGTATTAATAACATCTAGCAACTCTTCGCTTTTGACCAAAATAATATATTTCAGGTTGGACTCTCAACATTAGCTTTGTATTTAAAATTTTTTACTAAAGTATTTAGTTGCTAAACCTAATTTGTGGCTTATTATATCATTTTCAAGAAAAGTATAAACCAGTCATTTTTTTCAAGGGTATATGCCTTGAAAAATGTTTGACAGAGTCTGAAAAATGTTTGGAAGGAGTTGTTGCATGCACTGATAAATTAAACAGTTATTGAAGATCTACTAGGTCCCAGACATATCAGGAAACACAACAAATGTGGTGTTTATACTCTAACAGTGGGAAATGTACCACAAACAGTAGAAATAATAAATACACATTTTATATTGTAAGTTACAAAGTGACTTCTGTTGTGAAAAATAAAGTAGAAAATGGTAAAGAGAATCAATTTACATGACATGTGAGCAAAAGCTTGAAGGAGACAGAAGGGAAGAGGATGTCCAGTGTAAGTAAGATCAGTAAGGCCAAGCATGACTCCAAGGTAGTGTGCCTATGTGCAAAGACACCAAGTTTGCTGAAATATGGTAGCAGGGAGGGGCAGAGAATTAGAAAAGAAGGGACGAGTGGAAGCATGGTCAGTTACTGTAGGTTGGCCTCCCCTTGTAGGCTAGGGGTCCCCAAGCCACAGGCCACGGACTAGTGGGCCACACAGCAGGGGGTGAACAACAAGAGAATGAGCAAAGCTTCATCTGTATTTACATCTATTTCCTGTCATTCCCATTACTGCCTGAGCTCTGCCTCCTATCAGATCAGCAGCAGCATTAGGTTCTCATAGGAGCGTGAACCCTATTGTGAACAGCACATGTGCATCCTCTCCCACACCATGGAAAAATTGTCTTTCACAAAACTGGTCCCTGGTTCCCAAAATGCTGAGGACTGCTATTGTAAGTCATGGAAAAGCCCTTGTCTTTATTCCACAGAATAAAATAAGGAGCCCAGTGGTCATCTGAGGAAGCAAACTATTCAGAGGAAATAAAAAGGCACAAGCCTGCTTGTAGAGGATGGAATTGTGTCTACCCCTCAGAAAGATATGTTGAAGTCCCAATCCCCAGTGAATGTGACTTTATTTGGAAATAGGATCTTTGTAGATGTGATCAGGTTAAGATGAAGTCATTAGGAAGTTGGACCATAATTCAATGTAAGGTGACCAGTGACCTTATAAGAAGACACAGAGACATGCAGAAAGATCACCATGTGAAGACAGACGTGAGACTGGAATGTTTCATCTTCACACCAAAGATCCAAAGTCACCACCAGAAGCTGGAAGAGGCTGGAAGAATCCTCCCCTAGAGCATGAAGTGTGGCCTTGCTGACACCTTGATTTTAGACTTGGAGCCTCCAGAACTGTGAGAGAACAACTTTCTGTTGTTTTAAGCCCTCCCACCCCCACCCAGCTGGTGGTATATTGTCATAGCAGCCCTGGGAAACTCACACATCAGTTGAGGGTAAGAATGGGGCCAGAGGTGATGGAGGTGTAAGGAGAGAGGAGGTGGGTAGTAGAAAGTCACAGGATCATAGAAATGTTGAATGGCTGTCCATCTATCCATCCTGGCCTCGCACATGCTTGTGTTTGTGAAATTCACTAAAGACCAGTCAGTGTTGTCTGTTTTCTCTTGCTGCCCTCGGCTGTCTTGTGCATCTGCCCATTTGCACATAAGTACATGTGGGTATGGTTTGAATGAATAAGGGGAAAGGCAGCAGAGGCTACATCCAAGGAAGTAATATTAATAAGGTGACCTTGGAACTGAAATTGTGTGTAGAGGGAAGTAGTGGCTTAACAGAGGGGAGAGAAACCATGCAAAAGTGGGAGAAGCAATGAATTCTGGGTCCCACTAATGTTAGTTTTTATTTTCCAATTCCTGGCTTAGTACCTCACATATAATTCTGTCCAATAAATTGGCTAATTCAGATAATAACATCCAAAAGCTGTATTGCTTACCAAATTAATTCTCTGGGTTTATACATTGTGGAAGAATGTCATTTTGTAGAATAGAAAGAAATCTTAGCAAGCATTTAGCCAGATACCCACATCTTTTTAGATGAGACAATAGTACGGCAAGTACGAGGTCTGACAACGAAGTTTGCAAACTTGCCACCATGCACTTAAGTTGGCAACACTGTATAAACAGCTCATCAAGGTTTTGTAACCTTGGTGTATCAGCGTCTCACATCCATGTTTGTGTTGATGTTTTGTGTTGATGTGTAGCTGTGCCTTGCTGAGTGGCGCTCATTATTGTTATGGTGTGGTTTTGTGTGCCATTGCAAGAATTTTGGAACTTGAATTAGAGCAATGAACAAATGGTCAATTTCTTGTTCAACTTGGCAAGAGTGGAAATTAAATCAGGGACACGTGAATCCAAGTTGATGGGGATAATGCCATGGAGAAAATGGCAGTGTACAAATGGATGAAATGTTTTTCTGAGGGGACAGAAGCATCACTGACAAAGAAAAGTTAGGGCAGCCAGTAATAAGCAGGACTGATGAAAACATTGCAAAAATTTGTCAAATTGTGCATCAAAATCGTCGGCTGACTGTGACAAACATAGCAGGCCAAGTCAACATCAATAAAGAAACAGGAAAATCTTAACTGCAAATCTTGGCATGAGAAAGGTGTGTGCAACAATGGTCTCGAAGGAGCTCACAGATGAACAAAAGTAAAGGAGAGTCAAAGTTTGCCAAGTCTTTTTGGATTGGCAAGACGATGTTTTGGGCCATGATATTACTGGTGATAGAACATGGGTGTACCAATATGACCCTGAAACAAAGTGTCACAGTGCACAATAAAAATAAGACAATTCTCCATGACCAAAAAAGTTCTGTCAGTCTGAATCAGGAGTCAAAATGACATTGTTTACCTTTTTTGATATCAGAGGGATTGTTCATTATGAATTTGTACCAACAGGGCAGTCAACAAAGTTGACTATTTGGAAGTGCTGAAGAAGCTGCATGAAAAAATTAGACAAAAATTACCTGAACTTTTCTCTAACAACTCATGGCTCTTGCATCACGACAATGCACCAGCTCACATGGCACTGTCTGTGAAGGAGTTTTATCCAGTAAACAAATCACTGTATTGGAACACCCTCCCTACTCACCTGCTCTGTCCCCCAATGACTTTTTTCTTTAGCCGATGATAAAGGAAATATTGAAAGGAAGACATTTTGATGACATTCAGGACATCAAGAGTAATATGATGACTCTGGTGGCCATGCCAGAAAAAGTTTCAAAATTGCTTTGAAGGGAGGACTAGGCGCTGGCATCGGTGCATAGCTTCCCAAGGGGAATACTTAGAAGGTGACCATAGTGATATTCAGCAATGAGGTATGTAACACTTTTTTCAAGGATAAGTTCATGAACTTAATTGTCAGACCTTGTACACTGTCCATTACATTCCTATTAAATTGAAGAGCAGAAACAGAATTTAGGTTGTTTGTTGCTGTGTTGCTGCTATAACTTACTTGACTCCAATGTCCACTAGCTCACCCATGCTGGAAACAATTTTGAAATTCATTTCTTTTAATGTGTCTATTAATGATTATTTAGAACAGTTTGTTTTACAGAACACATTTTCAGAACAAAGTAATATTAGAATACAGAATAACCATACTATTATATCTATGCTCTATTTTAACCTATTGCCTTTTCTACTATTACACTATAAAAGGAAAAGAATTACATTTATTTTGGTGTCTTTTAGTAATGTAAGCAAATGCAGTTACTAGGTACTTGCTGAGAGGAGGATGGGTATGATGAAAAGACATTTTATTTTCATGTAGTCATTTGCATTAAAATGTATGCCAGATGCTTGGTGATCATTTACGGACAATGCCTTCCTTTCCATTCCCTTGGTTGTCACACACTGAAGAAAAATACTAGTCATATGTGGGAAATCTGCAGTATTGGCCATATCTAATGCATGATTTTGTGTTTCAACGAGCTACTTTGAAGTGGTCTGAAATTTTCAGCACTGCTGAGCATGTTTCTTACTGGCCTTCCATGCACTGTTCCTTTGAGCAATTTACCTATTTCACGGAATGTTACTATAGCCTCAGTGCTTTCATTTCCCTCCACTCAGCATCTCACAGCTATAGACACCAAAGAACAAAGACTGGAGAGGAGATGGGACCACATTTCTGTTCCATCAATGATGACAGCAAGTGGATGCTAAAATGTAAAATCATTTCAGTCTTTTCTGAAGTTGAATCAAAGGCCTTTTGTGGTTGGCTCCTAGACTATTCCTGTGGGACATCTGCTTATACCTGATTCTTGAGCCTCCTAACAGTGGGCAAATGTTACCCCACACTTGACCCCACACTTCTCTTTCCACTGGAAACTGTTCCCTTCCTCATCTGATATGACTCTGGCTAGATGGATAGCTCTGGGTTGGCCTGTTCCCAAACACCAAAAGGGGACATGACTGAGTTTGAAAAACCCTGGTGTCACATTTGTCCTCTGTCAAGATGGGTTCAAGGGTTAGAGACAATCGTCTGTGACAAGTGGGAGAAGAGGCACGTTTTGACTTTTGATCACTAGCTGTGAAAAAATAGGGAGAGATTACCACAGCCTTTCCTCCCATCACATGGAGACAAAGCCAACAAGGAAAAATAAAACAGATTTAAGAAAATAAAAAAACAGAAATAAGTTGAGAAGGGAGAGAAAGAGAGAGAAAGCTAGAGAGAGCTAGAGAGAGCTAGGGAGATTATATTATACCATTTAAACTCCAAATCCAAATGTTCATTAGTCCATCCAATTGCTGAACTTAGTACTGTAGACCAGTTAAACTAGTGCAACCAGTGGACACTACTGACTCCAGACACCTTCTACACCTTTTCCCCTCTACCATTAACTTTTCTGGTCATTCTCGGTTTTAGGAACACTCACATTCTCAGACATTAATCTTACTCCAATCTTAAAACAAATGAACAAACACTTTCTCGTTCTTTCTGTTAAAAGATCTCTGCCTCCTAGCTCAGGGATGCCCTGAAATCCCAGGGACAAGTAATGAGAAAAGGGCTGGCACTTTTCCCACCACTCCTGGTGTTCCGGCTCTCCCCTCACTACTCTGGCTTCTCTAGAAGAGAAGGGAGAAAGTCCCACTTGAACATGTTTCATAATCTGGCTGTTTGTTCTTTCTGCTTGCAAATGTTGACACTCAGGGTGTTTCTATATTCTGGATTCAGAAGCCCCACCCTCTGCTGAGGGCTGGTCCTTGGTACCACCTTTTCCCTGCAGCCCTCTTGGGAGCTGTCTTTGAGCTGGGCTCCAGCTCAGAGAACTTTCCTGGCATTTACCTAGCCAACAGGAAAACTTGATAGCCTTACTTCCTCATACTCTGTTCTCTCAATTTGAAAAAAGAGCACATTTTCCCCACTGCGGCCCTGTCTTTTTGGCCGTGTCACTATGGCCTACTCCAGCCACCCTGCCCTCCTGCTTCTCCAGGTAACAGGCAACAATCTCTGTGTTCAGATCCACCCACCAATCGCAGGGGGCACTTCAGCCTCTTGGAACTCTTGGCTTCCCACTTCCTGATCTAGTTCAGGTCTTGTGAGATTTTACACATCAGGAAGTCTCCTCTTCTTAAAAGTACCATCCTTGTTGTTCAAAGGTTCCCATGGTCAGCCATTAGTTTACTTGACAGCACAAATGTCATAAAATTCAAACTAGACCAACCACTTCTTTCAAGGAAGGAAAATGAGCTCAGTAACCCATCTCTTTGAATCCTCCTCTCCTTTTTCATTGGCTAGCTATGGATAATGCACAAAGGATCTCAGAGAGGACTTTTTGCAAGTCCTATAATATTTTTTCCTATTAGCAATGAGAGCGATCCTGCCCCATTGTCTTAAATTTCTGAAGCACTAGAGACATTCAATTTAATACTCCACTACAATGATTTCAGCTTAAGTTGTGTCAATTACAAGCAAAGGCTTCCTAACTTGTACACCTCCTATTTCTCAATCATTCTCAAGGCTTTGGGGTTCTGTTTATAGAAACTCACTTCTCCCCTGGAAGGCCCATATAAATACCAGGTTTATTACTGCTGTTTCAATTCTCTATCATCCACTTGGCATCCCCTAGGAATTCCCCTCTGCTTACATAGATGTCCTGAATATGCTCTTCACCCCTCCTTGGCAACACGTGGTTGATGAATGCATAAATAGACAAGTCAGTACAGGAAGCCATGCACTGTTATCATCTTTATGTACTCAGGCTAGTAATTTTCCATGTGAGAGTTAATGGCCAACCTTCGCTACTACCAAGAGTCAGACCATTTTCCTTACCCACACAGCAAAGCATGCCTCTGTCTCTATAAAGATATGTCCAGTATACAGAGGTAAACTCCATCTAAAAAAAAAGGTAACAAGGACTCTCAAGAAAAGGCAGTGAGTTGCTACCAGCTTGAAAACAATGCAAAGAAAATAGAAGCATTTGAGGGGGATGGGAGGGCAAGCTCATGAAACACAGAAAGCCAATGCATTAGTAACAGCCACCAGGTCAATAAATGGAACTATGACAGCCTCCCTAGAAACCCTGTGTATGGCCATATCCCAATCACAGGTTCTCACCCCTTCCAAAGCCACCACTATCCTTATGTTTATATTAATCATTCCTTGCATTTAAATTTGATATGCTAATATTCTTAAGTCCACACTCGCCACCCCCCTTCCCCCTCCCCCACACACTCTTTTTCTTAAGACTGTGGGCCATTTCTTTTCCTTACAGTTTATCTGTTGGAGAATGTAGGTCATTCATCCTGTAGTGTTTCCCACAGACTACATCTTTGTTGATTGCTGGTTGCATACAGCATTTATGCTGTGTCCTCTGTATGCAACTGGATTCAGAGGTTTGATCAGATTTGTGTCTGATTCCTTTGGCAAGACCCCTGGTAGCACTGTGCTCTGTCATCAGGAGGCACTTCATGTCTAGTTTATTCTCCTTTTCAACAATAATGGCCATTGGTGATCAATGCCTCAATCTATAGATTTATTGGAGATTGGAACATATTTACAGGAGAACTCTCAGTTAACCAGCACCCATGGGTATCAGTAGATGCCAGATAAATGTAAGTAGACTCTTTGTTAACCAGAACTCAAGCAACCAGCTGATTGCTTGAGCGTGTCGGTTGCTTGAGTTCTGATTAATGGTGAGTCTACTGTACATTCTAACTGTATCATTTTGTGGAGAAAAAGGAACCCTCACACACTTCTGGTGGGAATGTAAATTGGTACAATCACTATGGAAGGCAGTATGGAGATTCCTCAAAAAATTAAAAATGGAATTGTTTTTATTTATTAGCTTATATAAGTCTATAAGATCTTTCACTTTATCTAATCTTTAGTTAGATGTATATAGTTGATGTAGGATAGGTATAATAAGTCCTTGATTCTTTCCTTTTATTGACCAAGGTTTTTAGATAATGAACTCATTATTCATCCTCCTCAAAATCTGACCAACTTGTTTTTTTTAAATATCATTATAATTACAAGAATTTTATTATTATTATTATTACTTTTTTGAACTGAACTGTGGGCCTCACCGCATTCGGGATGCACACTCCAGTTCAGCATGTGGGTCCACATAGGCCGGGGCCAGGATTCGATCCTTGGTCCCCAGGGCTTCAAAGCGAGCGCGTAACCCGCTGAGCCATCCCGGCTCCCCCACAAGGATTTCAGCCTATATGTTGTATGTCAATCTTTGCCATTTCTACCCAAATTTAAATTCAAATTTCATTTTTTGGACCAGCAGAAAATTTGTCAAGTTGGCTCCTTAGTTCTTTTTAAATAAGTCTAATAGTCTCTATTGCTTCTTAATTATGTGGCAGTATGAAATGTTTTAGGCTAATTGTATTCTTTTCTTAGTTTCCTAGGGCTCCCATAGCAAAGTAGCATGAACTGATGGTTTAAAGCAGCAAAATTTAATTCTCTCTGTTCTGTAGAGAAGAAGTCTGAAATCAAGGTTCTAGGAGGGCCATGCTCTCTCTGAGGCCTCTAGAGGAGAATCTGTCCCACAACTTTCATTTTGCTTCTCATGTCGCCGGCACTCCTTGGCTTGTGAACACATGACTCCAATCTCAGCCTCCATTGTCCCATGGTTTCTCTCTGTGTTTTCCCTTTGCATTTGTCTTCCTCTGTCTTTCTTCCTCTTCCATAAGGACAAAAGTCATGTTGGATTATACATAATCTACCACCACCTAGGTTGTGGTATAAAAGGGAGACACACACATCTATCTGTCCCCACCATTGTGTGAGTGTTGCCATATGGTACACTAAGTTCCTGTACTTCCAGGTAGCGTAGGTGTGAGTGCTGGAAGGACATTCCCTTGCCTCTTCAGTATCAGAAAAGCCCAGGGAAAAGCAAGAGAGGAGTGGCATGCATTTGAATTGAGGTACTGATGTCAAATGAATCCAGCTGCAGCCTCACTGAACTGCCAGCCATCCCTGTGGCTAGAATCCAGACGAGGCTGAGATGATGGGAGGCATTACAGAGGCCTTAGACTAACCACCGTATCAGTCTGGATGTATGAGTGGTGCAGAATTGGTAGAGCAGCTCTGTCATTCTCAATACAAGTCTTGCACCTCTGTACCCAGAGTGGTTCAAAAGCTAAGGAGGTGCAAAAGCTAGGGAGCCCATGTCCCCCTACGGAAGGGCCTGTCCTGAAAGTGGCACCCACCACAGGGCATCGCCTGGAATGCAGTGACTCACAACCAGGGGGCTCCATCGGAGATTGGAGTCCTTAGCATGCTCAGCCAGTGGTCTTGTGCTTCTGAAAAATCATCAGGGAAGGAAGAAGAATGGGGGAATGGATACCTGTGGAGATGGGTATCAAAACCTACAGTGGCAGAAGTGATCACAGCAAACAAGAGCAACCCAGTACCCGGCACGGCATAGGAGAGCTCACAGAGTCCTTGAGAAGGACCACAGTGACACTTAAACTAAGATTGGGCAGGCCCTGGGGCAGTGCCAAGTATTTAAAGCTTATGGAATCCCTTCTATTCATTAGATAAAATGTGGCTTCAACGGGAAGGAGTTGGTGTTCTTCCTTCTCAATATGCAGCCCAACCTGTTGCTGGTTGGAACCCTCCTCTGCTCTTGGGCACTCCTCTGGGACTATCCCAATAACTTTCCCCATTCTACTATGTGGCCTGAGACAAATATGTAACAACTGTTCTAAAGATTTATAGACAAGGCACATTTTATGCAGGCCGACCTTTCAAATAAATGCCAGCCAGGTACTTCCAGGAGTCCTCTTAGCCTGTCCCTGGCAGGCAGCACACTGAGCCGGTGCTGGGCGCCAGGGCAGGTCCAGTGGCACACCACGAGGTTGCTTAAGTCCATCCTCACAGTCAGACTCAAAAGGCAGGGCCAGCTGCCCCAGAGCGCTTCTCACCAGGCGGATTGGAAGGATCCAGACAGTATACAACCATCTGTGCATGGAGGTGCTGAGAAGTGGGCTAAGCTCTGGAATCCTCCGGGGATTCCGGTTGTCACTCTGCTGCCTGAAGAGTCGATTGGTCAGTCTCAGAATCTTGGGGCACTTTGTGAACCAAACTCATTTCCTTCAAGCATTCTTGGGCTAAAACTGGCCTCAGTAACTGCTCATCCCCACACCGTCTTCCCTCCTGAACTTCCTCACCCAGAGCTTCTCCATTGGGAAGAAAAGAAGAGGTGCAAAGCCAGGATGCTCGCCTGGGTGCCTGGCTCAAATGAAAGCTTAATCAATGTAGCCAACCATGGCTGATCCATCTGTTTCCTCTACAATTTTCTGGTAAGTTTCCTCGGGAGAGAACCTATGTGGCGGGCTTCAATGTCCCATCCCCTCCCTATCACATAGCACAGTGAAGTGCACACGGGAGGCCCAATGACATACTATTTGTTTAGCTAATGATGGGAATGGCGAAAAGTGCACTTTACCAACATTTTTCATTGACTTTTGGGACTGAAGCTGCCCCTGTGGCTGAGCGCATCCCTCAGCTTTAGGAGGGTGTGCCCAGGGTGGCCTGCAGAGCTTAACCTCCCAGCCCTGAATCTTCACTCTGCTATTTACTGGCTGTGTGATTGTATGTTAAGTACATGGTCACTGTGCCTCAGTTTCATCATCTGTAACCTGAGAATAATGGTACATTATGCAATGCTTCTATCCGAAGAATAAATGATTCTGTTTGCCTTCTTCAGACCTCAACATACACTTTGGGATGAAGAAAGCAAGCTCCTAAGATAACTCCACACAAATAAGCTAATGCAGTTGGGCTCATTTGCATGTCAGGTAATGAGGGGATGCCAAGTGCAGCAAGGGTTTCTCCCTTTGGGGGAGCAGGTGGTCAGGGCCATCTCAGGACACATGAGCTCTTATAATGAGGAGTTTGAAACCACCACCGATGCCAATGAGGGCAGGGCAGGTGCTGGCCCACACCTGGCTGTAGTGGCCCCATGGGGTCTCTGGAAATCTACTGAGAACCATCAGATGCTGTGCAGCTGAGGACCAACGCTACATTTAGCAACATAGTGGCACCTTGAGAGTGCCAGGTGTGTCTACCCACAAGGGCTTCTGAATAAGCCTCTGCAGTCAAGACAGGGCACTGGAAATTGAATTTCAAAGATTTAAATGTTCCCGTGTTCTATGTGATACATATCCACTTAATGTGAAACAGCAAAGGGCACTGCAATTGCATAAAGATTACGGAGAGCTGACATGGCAGTTTTAGCTCCATGCATGTCCACAGGCCCTAAAGATGGAGTCCCACTGGCCCTCAGCACACATAGTGGGGAGCAGGAGAGGGCTCTTAAGGTCTGTGTGCTAATACCTTCCAGCACTTTGCTAGGAGTTCCACATGAGTTCCACTGGGCTCATATCTAGGCTTTGTGGACAGTATGATTTCTGCCACAGCCATCAACAAATGGGTTGGAGCCAGGATTCTAGCTCAAGTTTAGAGGAATGTAAAGACCCTGTAAATGTAAATTTTCTCCTATGGTTACCCCCAAAACATAGCGATTGCTTACACTTATATGCCAGACCTGCTATTAGCACTCTTCAAAAATTAGCTATGCCATCCTCACATGTCAAGAATATAACTTACCTTTATTTGGAGGTACATTAAGCGCTAGTAGCTTGCCTGTGATGACAAGAATGATGGTGCTAGGACTTGATCTCAGTCAGGCTGCTTGGACAGTTGGGGCTCCTAACCACTATGCTAAAACACAGATGAGCCTAACACCCGTAGTAAAATATGTAATTTAATGCTAAATTGGGTAATAAGGACTCCAAGTGAGTCCAGAAATTAGAGAAAAGTCAACCAGAAACAGACCTGTTAAAGCAGTCTCCTGCATGGAGAATGGGTGAGAGAGGAGAAAGGGACTCTATTCAGACAGCCACATCTCCAAGGCAGCAGGGGATAGTGCTGGACTCCATGGAATAGAGTTATTTGCTCCTTGTCCACAAATTTTGTATCTATAATTTAAACTTATCAAGTACCTACAATATGTGCCTTACCCCAGGGGTGGCCAACTTTTCTGTATATAAGATCTACTTTTTATCTTAAAAGTGTGTCGCGATCGACTTGTTGTCATAGGCGTATCGTAGTCTAAGGGGGAAGAAGAGGTGTGAAATGCATACTATGTTTATACACTGTTTCAGTATAAGGTGCATTCCAGTGAGGTATGGGTACATAAGTAAAATATATGTTCAAAACTATTTTTTATTTTTTAAACCACTTATTAAGTTTTCAAGATATAGGCTCATGAAGAAAATAAATTTCCAGACCCAACTTTTGATAGCAGCATTCTGTACATGCGGTACCTAAAAAATTCGATTTTTCGACACTTTTTCAAGATAGATTTTTACTAACTTAAAATGCAATTTAATTTTTTTATCAACTGCAATGTCTAAGTTGTTGTACTATTTGTTCGTAAATATGAAAAAGTTGTTATAAAAGTGCACAGTATGGCTGATAATTTGATTTCAATATTTCACTTTCGTGTTTTTTTTTTGGGCCAGGAAAATTTATCATGAAAGAATAATATGACTTACTTTTTGCTAATCTATCAGTAGCTTGCTGAGTACACCTCGTACTGAAATATAGATATACGGCTTATCTACCTACGTAAAAAACAACAACAATAATTATTTAAAGGGCCAAAAAACTCACGTCCAGGGGAATTAAAAGAACATGGATAATTATTAACAATATTTATTAATTCAAAGTAGCTACAGATAAAGACAGATTTAGAATTTACTTTGTTGCCTT
>PVKE010028952.1:0-12242 GCA_004027555.1 Craseonycteris thonglongyai | reverse complement strand
ACTCTCAGCTGAATTACCGCCTTTGCTTCTCACAGAAAATCGAAGCTGCCGCTGTCCCCTTTGTCCACAGCGTCGGCACCCGCCCGCCGCCGCTCTCTGTCCCGCCTGTAAATGCGGGGACCCTCTTGCTGGGGCGAACGTGTGCTCCAGGGAGGTGGGGGCGGGGGGTCTGCTTTTGTCCCATCGGCCAGTGTCTCTGGTTTCGTGAGCTTCCCACCCCCGCGGCCTCCACCGCGCAGAGAAGACCTGATCCTCGTGAGACCACGGACGACACAGATTTGTTCCTGGGGGTTCAGTTAGTGAATGACACATTCCAGAGGCCGCTCTTAAGGCATGTTTGTGGCCCTGTCACCTCGCTCCAGCCGGGCTGCCAGGCATGACAACAGCCACTGTCTCCCACGTCCCCGGGGCTTGTTGTTTCAGCGGCTGCGTGAAGCCCCGGTTCCCCCCGCGAAGCTGAGCAACGCAGCGCTGCGGCTCTCGCGTGGGCCGTAATAGCCCCGTCGCCACGGGGCTGCCCCACCGCCAAGCCGGTGTTTCCTCGCGGCGGCAGGAGGGTGAAGCCGGGTTCGGTTCTGAGATGTTTGCCGGGTGGCCGTGGGCTCGATCGTCCTGTTGTTGCCTGAGAGCGGCGGCTGGGGCGTGAGCTTCCGTGAAATGCTGTGGATGTGCGCGGTGGACGGGAGACACCAACAGTCCTCACAGCCAGACACCAGGCCGGGGCCGAGCAGCCCCCGCCACGCCTCTCCCCACGGCCGCGGCTTCGTGTCGACCGCGTGGCGTGGGCTGTCCTGGTAGATGTCCAGAGAGCGAGGACAGACACGGCACGGTAGCGGTAAGACTAGGGTGACCAGACGTCCCGCTTTGGGCGGGACAGTCCCGATTTTTAACAATTTGTCCCGTGTCCCGCGGCGTTTTAAAAAAGTCCCGATGTTTGGAAAGAATGCACGACAAGCTAGGGAGCGGCGGGAGATAGACCCAATTTTTAATCAAGAACCCCCTCCCCCCCCGGTCAGTGGTGTCCCGCTTTACCCATGTTAACATCTGGTCACCTTAGGTAAGGCGCCCTTGGTCACTCTGGCCTCTGCAAATGGTCCTGCGCCTGGCACTGCATGGGCCCCTCTGGGCAGGAATAACGGCTTTTGGCAGCTCGTGTGCTCCCAGGGGAAGCCACAGATGACCCAGGGCTGCTTCCCAGGAAGTCACCCACGAGGCGCACCCAGCAACCCCACAATGTATTCGTGAAAATGGCGCCTCACGTGTTTAGACCTCAGGCCCCTTCACGGGCCTCCACGGGCTGCAGCCCACCTGTCCAGACGCTGTGCCCGCAGCTCCGGGCAGTTTCCGAGCTCGTGGGTGTTGACGCCTTTGGGTGCTTCCGCTGTTTTCTGTTTCGCCTCGTCCACATCCGCTAAGCATTTCCCTTTGAGGAGCGTTTTCATCTGGGGAAACCAACGAAAGTCCCTCGGGGGGATCCGGTGGATAAGGGGGCGGCGCACGGGGGTCATGCCGCTCCTGGTCAGAAACGGCGGAGCTCAGCGCGCTGTGGGCAGGTGCGTTGTCACGCTGCACGTTGTTCGTGACAATCACCCGTCATGAGATGCGCAAATGTGTTGAAAGAGGCGCCAAAAACTCACCGAAGCTGAACGCAGCCTCACCAGCGGGTCCACGGATGCAGACGGGCTTCTAGAACCTTCATCTAGTGGGGACACCGGTGCTACACAGGGCCCACCCGCCAGGGGAGGACCCCCCCATTTTTGGGGTCACCCTTGTATTTCGTACACAACCTGTTGAGAATGATTGATTGCAGGGGATCAGGTACCCACGGAAAGCACCCTCTACTCTGACCGCAGCTGGAGAACAAGGTTCCTGTCGTGAGAGAGAAGCCTGGGGGATGGATATTTGAGGATTGGGGGTTGTTCTGGGAGTGACAGGGTCATAGACTCGGGGCCCGTGTAGATGCACAAATGACGCCGATGCGGATTCTAGGGCTGCGTTTAGAGGGGGGAGAAAGATGAGCGGTGCCCGCTGCAGCTTCCAGAAATCCGTTTGAATAGGGTGGGATTGGTACGCGTGTTCTGGCCCAATTGCTTTTTTATGGTTTTCCATACAAATAAAATGAGAGCCATTGAGGAGCTGCAAATAAAGAGAAAGGAAAAAGAAAACAAGAGATAAAACCGGTCATACACCATTTATTTTTTTAAGGTTTATTTTATTGTTTGAGAGAGGGTGAGAGAGGGAGACAGAGAGAAGGGGGAGGGCCCAGGGCCGTGTCCATAGTTGTACGTCATTAGTTGTGACACGGTTTCATTCCACACGGGTGGACGTGGGGCCTCCCACATGGGAGGCGAGACCCTTTGCCGCCATGCTGGTTACCGGTTGTGCCACAGGTCAGCACATGGGTTTGCACAGGCGGGGCCGGGATTCGATCCCCAGACCTCGTGGTTACAAGGCAAGCGCTCAGCCTGTCGAGCCGTCTCCGCCTCCTCCCATCCACCGTTTTGAAGAAAGGAGAGAGGGAGCTGCCCTCCCCGCCCATCTCTCCCCGTGTGGCCGTAAAGAGAGACGCACGTCTCGGGAGGGAAATGCAGGTGCACGAGGGCGGGTCATTGTTTTAATTTTTAATATTTGTACAGGAGTCTCGCTCATGCAGCTCTGTGATTAGTCCAGGCCAATGGAGCTCGCTTTTCATTTCACAGTGATCAGAGTAAAGAGCCCCAGAAACAAGTTCTTGGGCTAAGTTCCCTTCTAAGGGAAAAAATGAAGAACTTCCCACTGGGACACGTGACATCGTCCCAAAATTCACGCAAGAAGTAATTTTGATAGAAAACACAGGTTTATCATTAAAAATGGTGAATTTTCATTGCTCAACAATGAAAACGCGTTGTTCTTTCGTGTAGCCTCCATTTTTAATAACCCTGAACTGTCAGCTGTCACGCTGTCTTCTTTTTTAGTTGGCAACACTTTACCGTACAAATGACGCAAAATTCAAATTTTGCGTGAATTTCGGGACCCCCTTTATTTTAGGGGGGATTTCTTCCACTGTGACGCTTTTGTTTAAATGCTGACTGCAGCACGCGGCTTGTCTCCGCAGCGTGTTTGGAGGGTGTAGACGTGAGCCGTCAGACTGTGCGTCAGTGTTTCGCAGTTAGACACGGTCCCCCGAGGACGGGACTGAAATGCTCCAGGAGAAACTTACTGAGTATTAAGCAGCTGCCACATTTTCCAGAACAACGTTCTTTAGGAAAGTCGCCCCCTGTGGGACTGGAGTCACGTGAGGCAAAGAGAAAGGTGGCTTGTGTGGGGGGAAGGGCCCGGAAGTCCCCACACTGGGCAGGAGTTCTCTCTGCTGCCACTTTGGTCGCCTTCGAACTTGCTTTGAAATTTCTCCTGGTCCCTGTGATTTCGGAGCTGGGAAAGGGGGGTCCGGTTCCCATTCCTTTTCTATGACGAAAACAGGATTTTAAAGATACTTGCACTTACAAATGGAAAACATTTTAAAATGCGGAGAAGTGCCTCCCAAAGAAGTATGGATTTCCATCCTAAAACGGGGGACACGGTGCGTGGATGGCCCCCGCTCCTTCCTGCAGGAGCGCCCACGGGTCTGGGGAGAGTGCAGGGACATGCATGCGGCCTTGGTCACAGCCTATAATAAATTTATTTTTTTTTTTAAGATTTATTTTATTGATTTTTGACAGAGAGAGACAGAGAGAAGGGGGAGGGCTCAGAGCAGTCTCCATAGTTGACATTAGTTTTCCATATAGTTTCACTCCACAGGCGGGCGCGGGGCTGCGCAGGGCAGGAACTGGGCTGGGAGCCCCCCGCATATGCGTCGGCAAGAGCTGAAC
The DNA here is from genome assembly GCA_004027555.1 of Craseonycteris thonglongyai. Taxonomy (NCBI): domain Eukaryota; kingdom Metazoa; phylum Chordata; class Mammalia; order Chiroptera; family Craseonycteridae; genus Craseonycteris; species Craseonycteris thonglongyai. The sequence goes on along the minus strand of PVKE010028952.1, from coordinate 8,394 downwards.
TGGGGGTACACCCCAGCTCAGCATGTGGGTCCGCATGGGCCGGGGCCGGGATTCGATCCTTGGTCCCCGGGGCTTCAAAGCGAGCGCTTCACCCGCTGAGCCATCCCAGCTTCTCCCAGCTCCCCCCGATAATGAATATTAAATAAGGCGCTGAGACCCATGGGACCCGGCGGCTTTCGGGGGCGCGGGGAAGCTGCCTGGTCCCCGAGAACAGCCGTGCACGGATGAACCTTGAGAACCGTGACGCTGTTTGATGTCCGTGAGAATTCCCGTGAAGGGCATGGAGGATTTGCATAAGCCCTTCATGACTGCTGATGCAGGCCTCCCGGTGCAAGAGGCCCTGGGTGCTGCAGAGCCCGCCCCTCCCGCCTGGGAGACCCCAGGGGGCGCCTTCGTGGAGACGGGATCTGAGCACCAGTATGTCCCACCCCCACCCCACCCCGGCCTCAGTCAGCGGCCGCAGCGGCCGGGACCTTCTGCATCTGCTCGTTCTCCGTGCAGCCTTCTTCTGTGCCGGGAGCTTGACGCAACTTGTGCATGTGCGAGACGTGCGCGACGTGTGTGTGCATGTGTGCCGTGTGTGCACATGTGTGTCGCGTGTAGCATATGGGCCATGTGTAACTAGAAACAGAGCATTGGTATCCGAGTCGCTAACAGCAAGCACATTACTTTCTCATAATGGAGTCTGTGCTGAATCTTTAAAAAAATTTATTTGAAGACTTACTTTACTGTTTTTTGTTTGTTTGTTTTTGAACTGAACTGGGGGCCTCACCGCATTCGGGAAGCGCAGCCCAGTTCAGCATGTGGGTCCTCCTGGGCCGGAGCCGGGATTGGATCCTCGGTCCTCGGGGCTTCAAAGCGAGCGCTCAACCCGCTGCGCCGTCCCGGCTTCCCTACTTTATTGTTTTTTGACAGATACAGAGAGGAGGGGGAGGGCGCAGAGCCGTCTCCATAGTTGCACATCATCAGTTTTCCACATGGTTTCGTTCCACACAGGTGGGCGGGGGCCGCGCAGGGCGGGAACTGGGCTGGGGGGCCCCTGCATGGGAAGCTCACCCCAGTTCAGCACATGGGTCCGCAGGGGCCGGGGCGGGATTTGAACATCGGTCCCCAGGGCTGCAAAGCGAGCGCTTAACCCGCTGAAGCATCCCGGCTTCCCCTGTGCTGATCTTTATTTAACATTTCCTAAGCAGCACAGGGTGGAGGGAAACACGTTTCGTTCTGAGGGCATCGTAGCCGGACCATTTTGTGCTATTTAATATTTATAAGTACTCCGCAGTCCAGGAGCGTAAGGTAGTGAGGTGCTACACCGTCTGCGTGCCGGGGAGGCTCCGTAGGCCGTTCTGCCTAAATCACGGCAGGTACAGCGGTGGTTCCAAACCGCACCGGCTCCCCGCACCGGGGTTGGTAGGCCTGTCGCCCCAACTCACGATGTCCCACCTGTGGGTCTGGCCTGTCTCAGGTCCTAGGGGATCCGTGTTTGGATTCTGAAGCAGATAAACAGGTAACAGCACAGTCCTGGAATAAGTACTTAATAGGGAAGCAGCCATCGCTTCTTTATCGTCCTTTTCGCTGTTAGCTCCCTCCTTGCGCTTTAGGAACGTGGGATGAAGTCTCGGTGACCGTTCTGGGGGGAGGAGGGAACTCAGCCTCGTTAAAGCCCATCTTCCAAGTTCCTCCGCCAGGTCTCAGGGCAGGCGCGAGGGCCGATCGCCCGGCTGGATTTGCGCGTCTCCTCTCCGGCCGGTCCGTGTGTCCGTGCTAACGAGCAGCGCAGCGGACAGGGAGGGAACGGGCACGGCGGCGACATGGAGGACGCGGCGTGTAGGTTCCCTGAGTGGCAGCTGCTGCTGGTTGACACGCTCTGAACCTCACCGCCATGCAGAGCCCACGAGGTGCCCAGCCCCCGTCTCACAAAGGAGTGCATGGCTGACCGTGTGCCCAGCCGGGAACACAGGCATCTGAATGGGGGCGAGGCCTCTGGAGGGCCTGAGACGGTACCCAGTGCCCCGAGGACACGCTCCCACGAGGACATCAAAGTCCATCCCGTCCCCGTAAAATCAGTGACTACAGGGACGGACCGACGACCCCTTTTGGGAACAGTGTGCGCTCCGAGTTGAAGCGAATGTAGGTGTGAGCACCGGGGTGGCAGCTCCTGAAATCTCCTTCCTCTGAGTGAAGCCGGCCCGTCAGGCATGTTTAACCGAGAGAAGAACAATAAAGGGAAGCCCTGCAGCTGATTGGGGACAGAATTGGGGTTGTCACGACGTGTGAAGTGGGTTGTTGAATGTCTTACGGAAAATCCACCTGTAAAATACACACGGACTTCCCTCAGTACAGGCCGTGGGGCATCCCCGCTTTCCCTGGAAGGGATTCTCTGGGAGACTCGGCCCTCGGTCGTCACCCATGTCGCTGTCTCATGGAGTCTCACGTCTCCGCTTACTGGGAGGTGGGCCCCGGTGGCCGCCTTCCCCGGGGGAGCCACGGGCCGTGTTTGGGGACGTGGGCACAACAGGCCAGCACATCCTCTGAGCCTCCCTGCAGCCCCCGGCGGTGCTAGAGCAGGGAGGTGGCGCTTGTGTGAGGGCTTACGTGGGACAAGACGGGCACAGATGGGCACAGACGGGCACAGATGGACACAGATGGACACAGATGGACACAGACGGACACAGACAGACATAGACGGGCACAGACAGACACAGACGGGCACAGACGGGCACAGACGGGAGACGCCTGCCATTAGGATGAGGTTCGTGAGGCTCTGCCCGCTGCCTGCCTGCCACTTCGCGTTCGCACGGGCAGGGACCGCAGGAGACACTGGCCTGCTGCTAAACATTAGTTCTGAGCAACCTCAACAGGACTACGAGGCGCGGGAATCATTGGACTTATTCCGGTTTAATTTTAAGGCTTGAACGGTGGCCACTCTTTGCATCGTCAGCAGCACTAGAAAAGGGTTGAAGCAAATCCGTTTTGGTGCTTGATTTGTTGGAAGTTTTTCCTGGATCAATGGGCGTGAACCTCGATTCCTGGGGACAGGTGTAGACATGGGGGGTGGGGTGACCTGCATGTTAGTAAGTGTCCTGCTGAGGGGGCTGGTTGTCCCCATGTTCTTTCCTTCATCCCATGAGGCTGATGCATTCTTTTTTGGGGGGTGACAAGTATTAATTTTCACACATTTTATTTTTGATAAGCCACGTATGCATCTCAGGTGCACAACATAATGATTAGATGTATGTACACCCAGTGAAATGATTGCGACCATCAAGCTAATGAACGTATGTCACACAGTCACCGTGGTTGTTGTGTTATGAGATCTGCCCTCTCAGGAACTTTCTAGTACTCAGGACGGTAGTGTTAACACAGCGCCCTGCTGGGCATTACTAGCTCCCTAGACTTGCCCCTCCTACGTAGCTGCCACTTTGTACCTCTGTCCACCATGTCCCCTCTTCCGCCACCTCCCGCGCCTGGTACCCACCTTCTACTCTCTGCCCCTACGAGTCCCACTTGTTTAGATTCCGCACCCAAGTGCGACCACGCGGACTTTCCCTCCTGTGCCTGGCTTGTCTCCCTTAGCGTGTCCTCCGGGCCCAATCATGTTGTCTCAGGCGGCAGGATTTTCCTTCTTCCCGGTTGAATAATATTCCTGTGTGTGTATGTGTGCGTGTGTGCACACATCCGTGCCTCACGTCTTTACCCATTCATGTGTCAATGGACACGCAGGTGTGTCTACACCTTGGCTCTTGTGAATAATCCTGGAAGGAGGTGCAGGTGCCCGGCTTCATGCCCTTTGGGTAAATGCCCAGAAGAGGGGTTGCTGGTCTCCACGCCCGGGAAACCTGCTTTCCTTGTGCCTTGTTGTTGTTCTTGGGTGACAATGACCCTCTCCCGTCCCTTGGCTCCTCCGTGGGTGGTCACTGCCCTTTCTTCACGTCGTTAACTCAGTGTCCTGGCTGCTTGTCCCTTGACGTTCCGGCTTTATACGGCATTTCTGTAAGGATGAGGTTTGGGGTCCATTTGCTTCCTGAAGTCAGCATCGCCCGCTCTCGTCTTGTTTTCTGGCTTTCTAACCCTGCCTGTGAGTGACTATTGTGCTGAGTTTCAGTTCCTACCACGTCCTTCTGAAGCAGGAAGCCCTCAAGTCGTTTTCTCCTGTCCCTCAGGGATGCGTCCCATGGTCCAGGCCGGTCCCCTCCCTCCTGCCTCTGCGGCCGGCTCCGCCCTTGCCTGGCGCTCCTCTCACAGAGGCCGGGTCGTCTACATCAGAACCTGTGACCGGGGGCCTCTGTGTCACCCGGTCCAGCTGTCCCCGCGGAGCAGAAGGGCTGGGCGCTGCGGCTGACACGTCTCCAGTCACCCAGGACCATGTAGAAGGAAAACGACCAAGGACACCAGTTCAGCCCCTGCTGCAGAAAGCGGGTCACCGCGCCAGGACCTGTCCCCCTCGGGGACACGTGAATGTCCTGCCACCCAGAGGTGGGCGTGGCCTGGGCGGCCCCGCTCAGGGTCCTGGGACCTGCCTGTGCACGTGGAGGTGCCGTGGGCTCACCGGCCGAGCCGCCGGGAGGACGTCCTTCGGCCGCGAGCGCGTCCGTGGCTGGGAGCGAAGCGGCTCCGTGGCCGTCACTCTGTCACCGAGCTGCGCGCTGCTCGCTGGCTCCCACATGGAGAGCACACGTTTTGTTTACGTTCCTAAAAAATCCACATGTAGCCTGCGGCTCCACGGAAGGAATTTTAAGCGTTCTCCGCAAGCTGTGCAGAGGGGTCGGGACTACAACGACCCCTCAGCTTTAACGGGCCGTCGTCTCCGCAGCGCGGCGCTGAGTGGCGGCGCGGGTCCTGCCCGAGAACCGTCCCCAGCCGCCCGGAGACTGTCGGTGCTGCTGGACGCGGCCCTGGAAATGCATCGGGGCGAAGGGACGGCGTGGGGCCTGGCAGAACCCCGTTACGAGGAGCAGAGTCATGATCAGAGCCTCCGGTGTCCCTGGGGGCTCTGTTTACTGGGGGGCGGTGCTGGGTGCGGGTTCACCCCAGAACACGAGCTTCTGGGGGGTCAGACAGCTGAGCGTCAGGGCTGGGCGCTCCATGTGGCAAAGCATTCCCCTTTTTTTTTTTTAAGTTTTATTTTATTCTTTTTGACAGAGACAGAGAGAAGGGGGAGGGCCCAGAGCCGTCTCCATAGTCGCACATCATCCGTTTTCAACACGGTTTCGTTCCACGCAGGTGGGCGGGGGCCGCGCAGGGCGGGAACTGGGCTGGGGGGCCTCCCGCATGCGAGGTGCGCCCCCTCGAGCCAGGGGCCAGACTGGGGGCCTCCCACAGAAGCTCACCCCAGTTCAGCACATGGGTCCACACGGGCCGGGCCAGGGTTTGATCCTGGGTCCCCAGGGCTGCAAAGTGAGCGCTCCCCCCGCTGAGCCCTCCCGGCTTCCCCGGCTAAGCGTGTTCTAAGGTAAAGGAACGCAGGACGGCAAACGCCCGTCTGCTCGCCCCCGGGCACCCTCCCGCGGGGCTGGAAATACCAGGCTCTGTGTGGCGTGTGCGGCTCCGTCCGGGAAGCTGAACCCCCTCCTCTCACCCGCCGCCCCCTCTCCCCACAAGAGCGACGCATCATGGGAGGGTCGAGCTCGGAGGAGAGAGCAGAACGGGGGCGCTGAGTCCTGCTGCAGGGTTGACACATCAGCCTAGTCTAAGGTGACCAGACGGCCCGCTTTGGGCGGGACAGTCCCGATTTTTAACAATGTGTCCCGCGTCCCGCGGCGTTTTAAAAAAGTCCCGATGTTTGGAAAGAATGCACGACAAGCTAGGGAACGGCGGGAGATAGACCCAATTTTTCATCAAGAGCCCCCTCCCCCCGGTCCATGGTGTCCCGCTTCACCCATGTTACAATCTGGTCGCCTTACACTAGTCACGAGCCACCTGTGGGTGGGACACAGGGTGGGGGCTGCCATTCCCTGCGCTCCCCGAGCTCGGGTTCTGACCTGCAGAGTGGGAGGCCGCTCCCTGCCCCGCCGCCAGCCTCCCGGGGAGGCCAGGGACAGGGGCCGTGTAGACCCCCTCCCTCAGCGTCCACAAACCGGCAACTTGGCCTCCACGCGTCCCACCGGCGTGGGCTGGTCCACGCCAGCAGCTGCCGGGGCGGCTGAGGGGAGGAAACAGATCTGCTAGGATGGAGCGAAGTGGACGGAGTCACCCCGAAGGGTGGCCGTTGGTGACTCCCGTTTCCTCGCCCGGCAACCTTGTCTCTTCCACACGCTGCGTTCAGAAGGCAGTGAGCCGGGGCACTTGGGGCATAAACGCACGAGAGGCGGGCACGGCTGGTCGGTGCACCGCGGCTGGCATGTGTGCAGGGCAGCAAGGGCGGCTCTGGAGCCCGGGAAGCGGAGCACTTGACTTTGGAGCTGAAATCGGAGTTAAACAAAGTTTGAGAACTGGGACTTTCACACTTAACAGAAGGGCCTTTTCAGACCTCGGCTCGCTAACCGCACCGGCCTGGGGCCTCAGGGTCGTGGCTCCGTTCTGCAGGGTGACTTTGGACTTCAGAGGCCAAGGGCTCTGTTTTCACTGAAGCCAAGAGGTGTGGGGGTGTGAGGGCAGGTGCACCGTCCAGCTCAGGGGCCGAGAGGCCTGGGGGGCGAGAGGCAGAGCCTGGGGACAGCCCTGTTGCCCCTCACAGACTCTGCAGCCTTGAGCCACCTCCCCTGCCCGGATAGTACAGATAAGGTTCAGTTGTTAATGAACAATTCCTGTTAATTAAGTGCTTACGAGGTGCCAGGTTCCCTCCACCCGCCTCCCCTAATAATGGGGAGGTGATGGGAAGGGTGGCAGAGGGCGAGGCCCGTGCTGGGCCCCTGGGGACCGTTAGGTTGGGTTGTTCCCTCTACTTTCATGCATGTTTGAACATCTCTGTAAGAAGCAGAGTTGAGGCCTATTACCATATAGATGGAGCAATAAAAACTAGCCTGGAGATAACTAACAAGCACCGTTTCCAGTTTGACTCAAACCTTGGGACGACGCATTGCTCTCCGGGAGTGGGGGGCTGGGTACAGGGTGGGGGCGCGCGTTCACCCTGCTCCTAGAGACTCTCACATCCTTAGATTTTGGGGGGTAGGACCCCAGTGCAGCTCTGTGACGCCCAGAGGCGGGGGTGGCTCCGAGCAGGTCAGAAGGGGCTGGGCTGGGCGTGTGGCTGCCAGGCTCTGACTGGAAGGTGCTGGAACCCTGTGCTCCCAGCCTGAGGTCTCTCCTTTCACCTGCTGAGTCCGCAGTCCATCAGTGATCAGAGCGGGGAGAGGCTGGAGACACGCGTCCCCTGCGGAGTCACCTAGAAGTAACTTTCTGAATCACGGCTCCGTCAGTGCGCAGAGGGGCGAGGGCTTTGTACATCCACTGGCAGCGTTCCAGCCCCTGCGCCTTTTCCAGATGAATCTCGACTCCCCGCGTGTGGGAAGCGCGCGCCCAGAACTTCCCTTGGAGTTTCCGTGGGTGTGGGTGCAGGATCGAGAGCAACCCCACCGGCTCCACAGCACCTCTGGTGTGTTATTGATGGTGTCGTGGAAAAGCAAATTGCATCGCCCGCGGTCACGGGAGGCAGGCCCGTCTGCCCATTAACATTCCGTTGCTGGCGGGGACAGCGCGCTGGGTGTTGGAACCGTGTGATGGATCCCAGAGGGCAGGAGCGTGTGCTGAAAATGCAGAAAATTTAGCTTTCGATAAACGCATCAGATCGTTACAGTTTGTTTATGAACGCGCCCACTCCGGCTGTAAAGTTATTTTCTTTTTCATTTTGCAGAGCACGGTGCTGTCTCCCAAGAATCTCACAGGAGCTGCCCGGACACGCAGCACAGTGAGTACCCGCGGCCTGTCTGGAGCCCGAGTTCCTGGCTCAGCTGCACGGAATGTCCTCGTAGAGCCTGACTTGTCCACTTCCGAAGCCTGGGAGGCACGCGCGTCCCTTCCAAGTGGCGGCAGTGGGGTTGTGGGTGCAGCATGGGCACCTCTGCTCCCGCTGCGTGGCCGGCCCCACGCTGCCTGCACACCCCTGGATGCTCCGAGAGGCCCCGGAGGATACCTGGGTCCTCCGGTTCTGTGCCGCCATCCTGAGCTGGGCAGAGGGGGTTGCAGGTGGGACCCAGGGGCTGTGGGAGGGAGGCGGCCTCAGAGGTGGACACCCAGCGAGTGAGGACGCTCATGGGCCTGTGCGGGCTGATTTCCTGGTGTCTGTTCTTGAGATGATACATTCAGAGCATCCAGGGGCACAGCGAGGTGTGGCCTCTGATTGGTCACAGGCTGACATATGGGGCGGAGCATCCAGGGTACAGGGAGGTGTGGCCTCTGCTTGGTCACAGGCTGACATATGGGGCGGAGCATCCAGGGTACAGGGAGGTGTGGCCTCTG
>PVKE010028951.1:0-20578 GCA_004027555.1 Craseonycteris thonglongyai | reverse complement strand
AATGCATAGCAATACTGTTAGGTAGAAAGCTAGGCATGAGCAACAGGAAGGGCAGGAGGTAACATGATCAGTGTTCCACACCACCCATGTCCACTCCCCAGAGATTGCTTGGTCTGGCCCTCAGAGATTAATCTTTCTGTCAAAATCTCCCAGGAAAAGGAAGATAAGACCCCAACCAGAATTAGCTAGTTTCTGGCACTTGCACAAACCATTGGACCTTGTTTTTTGCCTGACCCCAGCCTCATTATAATGTAATTATAAGAAAATGACCATTAAGAATTGCCCCCATCATGGATTTTTCTGTATGTATTCTGGGTAAGTGCATGAGCAGAAGAAAATAGTTACGTGACCTACAAGTGCCAGTCAAATGACTTAATTCTATACATCAGATGTACTCAGTCCACAAACCACATTCAGTGCTGCCTTAACATCAAACTCCAAACCCCAATCCCTTGGCCTAGCTCCTTTCTCTCTTGAAAAATATTTCAATAAAATTTTACTTTGCTTTCCTTTGTCTCACTGATCTATTTTTCATTACTGCATCAGTGAGAAGACCAGGGGCTTCTCATGACCTACCTCACTATGGTAACAATACTACATGAAATATAACAAAAAAATATATAGCTGAATTCAAGTACAAAAAGGGGACCACTCTAAAAAAACAGAAATAAAAGACCAAAATTTAATTTGATGCAGGAATTGGTACTGACGCCAAACACTTTACATGCATTGGAACACTATATTGGTCTTAAGAGTTCTGGGAGCTGAAATTTTGAAGACTATGTAAACATTGAGATAAGAAATATGTCTTTGAGAGATGAAGAGTTGGAACTTCATCACATGCATACAGCTAAGATCTAGAAGTGCTGTTCAATCAAAAAATTAGAACTAGATTGTCTCTACTGACCAGTTTTGGGAAGTACTAGAAGTCCATCTGAAATAGTAGATCGAAATCAGAAACCCAAACCTTTATCATCCAGTATAATCTTCAAAGTCATTCTAAATATTAGCAAAAGACCAAATCTATAACTCATCATAAAACTTTTCTTGAACCAGAAATGTCCATGGAGTCCCAGCAAAAGCTAACAAAATATCACCTGGTAGGAAAATGGTGATTAAATAAATAAATAAAATTTAAAGTAAATGAAGAAAAATCTGAACGCAAACTAATAAAGGAGAATGCTATTAAAGATGAAAAACCTAGAGTGGCAGGGTTCAATTATCCATGACAAAAGAGTCTCTCAAGAAAAAATAGCTTTTCATCAATAATCAAAACAGCCTGGTATTGGCAGAAAAACAGACATACAGACCAGCGGAATAAAGTAAAAATCCCAGAAATCAACCCACAAATATATTGACAGGTAATTTTTGACAAAGGAGCAAAAAATATACAGTGGGGAAAAGAAAGCCTCTTCAGGAAATGGTGCTGGGAAAATTGGAAAACCACATGCAAAAGAATGAATATGGACTATGAACTCTCACCATATACCAAAATTAACTCAAAGTGGATTAAGGACCTCAACATGGGACCTGAAACAATAAATTACATAGAAGAAAACATCAGTACTAAACTTATAGACCTTCAGATCAAAGAGGACTTTATGAACTCGATTTCATAGGCAAGGGAAGTAAAAGCAAAAATACATGAATGGAACTATATCAAACTAAAATGCTTCTGCACAGCAAAGGAAACTATCAACAGAGTAAAATGGAAACCAGTCGAATGGTAGAAAATATTTGCAAACAATGCCTCTAATAAGGGGCTAATATCTAGACTATATAATGAGCTCATACAACTCAACAACAAAAAAACAAACGATTCAGTTAAAAAATGGGCAGAAGACCTAAACAGACACTTCTCCCATGAAGACACACAAACAGCCAACAGATATGTAATTAAAACACTCTACATCACAAGCAATTAGGGAAAAGCAAATTAAAACCACAATGAATACTTATCACCTCACACCTGTTAGAATGGCTATAATCAACAAGACAAGGAATAAGTTCTGGAGAGGCTGTGGAGAAAAAGGAATCCTCACACACTGCTGGTGGGAGTGTAAATTGGTACAGACACTAACTACCAAATGCAGTATGGAGATTCCTCAAATAATTAGGAATGGAATTTCCATATGACCCAGCAATCCCTCTCCTGGGTATCTACCTAAAAAACTTGAAAACCTTAATTCACAAAGACATATGTACCTCAATGCTCATCACAGCAATTTTCACGGTGGCCAAGTTGTAGATGACTGGATAAAGAAGTTGTGGTATATTTACACAATAAAATACTACTCAGAGATAAGAAAAGATGAAATACAACCATTTGTGACAAAATGGATGGACCTTGAAACCATCTTATTAAGTGAACTAAGTCAGACTGAAAGAATCAAGAAACATATGATCTCACTCATAGGTGGAGTATAAAACTGAAAATAACATACAAACAAAACTCATGGACACGGTCAATAGTTTAGTGGTTACCTGAGGGTAAAGGGGACAGTGGGTGGGAGAGTAGGAGCAGGTGGGACAGTAGAGAGAGGGCATTAAATAGATGGTGATGGAAAGAGAGCTGACTCTGGGTGGTGAGTACATAATGCAATACATAGACTATGTAACGTAGAATTGTACACCTGAATCCTATGTAATTTTTGTCAGCCTACGTAAACCCAATAAATTTAACAATAGAAAAAGAAACATCTTTTTTTGGAAACATCCATTAAATAAAGTAAAATATCTTTTGATGAAAAGAATTCATGGTAAAACATTTCTTTTTTTAATCAAAAGATATGAACAATAAGAGAAAGATAGTAAGAGCAACAAATTTTGTCCCAAAATTCACGCAAGAAGTAATTTTGATAGAAAACACAGGTTTACAATTAAAAATTGTAAATTTTTTATTGATTCATAAAGCACGCAGTATAAGGTTATGTATGGAATTGCATATTGGGTAAATGGCCTCCACGACTATTTTGCAATTTAGGCACAAAGAACTGGATTATCATGTCACGATAGTGAGCACCATTAACTGTTATTGCCTGACCAGCTGCATTTTCAAAGAAGAATGGTCCGATAAAGCCTCCAGCCCCAAATCCGCACCAAAATGTGACACATTGTGGATGCATTTGTTTCTCAACAATAACCCGTGGATTTTCTGAACCCCAAATGTGACAATTTTGTCGATTAACCAAGCCATCAAGAAGAAAATGATCCTCATCACTGAAGATGATTTTGTTCGAAAAATCAACATCCACTTGTTGTTCCATAATCCACTCAATGAACTCTATTCACCGTGCATGGTCAGTAGGCATCAGTTTTTGAGTCAGTTGAACTTTGTGAGCATGAAGATGCAAATCTTTCGTGAGAATACGCTGTAGAGAGCTTCTCGAAATGTCCAATTCTTGACCACGGTGCCGAATTGATGTCCCTGGACTCTCAGCAACACTCTCACGAACTGCTTCGATGTTTTGTGTTGAATGACTTGTTGAAGGACGGCCAGAGTGTTTAAGGTCACTAATTGATCCAGTCTCCCTAAACTTTTTAATTAATCTCTTCACAGTTGATGAAGTTAAATCACTATCCCGACCATATTTTGTATGAAAATTGTGAACTGTAGCTACCAAACCTTCATTATTTTAAAAATATTACTCAACAATGAAAACACATTGTTCTTTCATGTAGCACTCCATTTTTAATAACCCTGAACTGTCAGCTGTCACATTGTCTTTTTTTCCATTGGCAACACTTTACCACACAAATGATGCAAAATTCAAATCATGTGTGAATTCTGGGACACCCGTTAATATATGCATAAAGATCTAGAGATAGAAGAATGATTTGAATTAAAATTTATATAAAAGCTTGTGAAAATATTCGAACAGCAGAAAAATAAAAGATTATAAAGAAAAAATAGGTAGATTTGAAAGCACAAACAGGTAAGTTTGATAACACAAACATATAGAAGTTCCAGAAATGGAAAAGAAAAACCTAAAAATTAACAGTTCCAAGATCCAGTCAATAAGATAGAATTAATGAATTGCAAAATACTGTACCTCTCAGTACCATCACGTATGAAGAACATGAATTCTAGAAGAGGACAGGAAGAACAGAGAAAAATTAATATGCAATGTGATAATAGAAGAGAATTTTGGAGAAACATACCATTCCCAGAATGACAAAATAATGCACACTCAGAGTTAGACAGTGCACAGTGAAACTATAAATGGTAAAGACAAGATACGAAATTCTTCATAAGATATTGAAGAGAAAAAAAAACACTATTTACAATGGAGCAATTATGAGACTGATAGGAAGTCTCTTGTTTGAAACAACATATACCAGAGATGATTCTATAACATTTTTCAAATACAGTAGAGAAATAACCTTAAAACTGGGATTATATACCCAGAAACAGTATCATTCAATGATGAGTAAAATGAATACATTTTCAAACCTGCGAAGACTGAGAAAGTTTGCTGCTTAATAATTCTTGCCTAATGGACTACAAAAGTATGCATTTCAGTCCAATTAAAATGAATCTTGAATGAGAAAGTGGATGGAAGGGGGTGGAAAAGGTAATGGTGATCAAAATGAAGGGTAAATATGTTGGTAAGCCCAGACATACTTTTTGAAATGTATGACTATCTTGGACTGACAGCGGAATTAAAAATAAGGTTGAAATAAAATAGTCAAAAAAGAGAAGGGCAGGATAACAGGTTGTTCCATGTGAATAATTCTTAAAATAGTGATAATGTTTAAAGAAAAAAATAATATAAAGTAAAAAGAAAAGGCAATCTGGGGAATGTGCAAAATTATAGATATTATTGGAATGTGCCAGTATATTTGAAAGAAACAGCAGAAACAGGATCAGGTAGGGACCATTCCCTTAGATGTTTTTAGATATGTACCTTGTCATGTCAAGGTTCATGATATTTAGGGCAGAAGAGTCATAACTATAGAAATATCTCTAATCACCTGCTTACAGTGTTGTTCTCTTAGGAAGATGGGGCTCATAAGCTTTATTTCAATGTGGTACATGTCTTGTGATAGAAATATAAGAACAGCTAAAAATAGGCTCTATAAAGTGGACATTCTTGGTTATTTTGTAAATATAATAACTAGTTATTTCTTGTAAGCCACAGACACACCCTCACTTCACTTAATAAAAAATTTCCTTTTTAAATTGATGACTTAGAACTTGCATAAAATGGAAAGCAAACTTAGAATGGTAAGTGCCTATAATTAGTCCACAAAGACATTTGCCATCTGAAATGGGACTGAATTACTAGAATCCACATCTTTTCCTGAAGCAAAATACCCCAATTTTACAATGAATTTTAACTTGAAAGGAAATCGTTTGTTAGCAGTTGCTTTTTCCTTTGTGACAAATGGCTTCACTAGACCTGTGAGAAATGTTACATAAAATGCTCAGTACACTTTGAAAGTACGAAATCTTTATTGGGATTTAAAAGATGATTAAAAGTGCTAAAAAAGAAAAAAAATTGAGAGGAAAAATGAAAAGTTGCAATGTGCAATTTTTAATAGACAGAGGCTGCCTTACTTGGAATGTGATATTCGAGTATCCAATGATGTTCAAGGGTGAGCTACGAAACAATGCAAGGAAGAGAGTTGCAGGTGCAGATACCCCACAGTGTGTCGCCAGAGCTATCATTTTAAAATGTAGACAATAGCAAACAACTGCTATGCTTAAATAAATTCAGGGACTCTCCATTCTTTTAAGAATACCATGTAAATGAATAGTATACAATATTCAAAAAGACCTTTCAGAAGTGGGTCCAGGGCCCGGTATCTCCCATGTTTCCTGGATGTTCCCTCAGCCAGCAGACAGAATGACCCAGTACTGCCAGAGCAGTTCTTAGAAAATGCCAGGCACTTTGTCACCTCCCACATTTGCTTTGGTTAGTTTCTTCTTTCAATTGTTACTGTGTCTGAATATTTTCAATTTTTTAGATTCAAGTTTAAATGGTGACTTTTCAAAGAAGACCTTCCCAAATATCCTGCTATTTAGGACATCTAAGTATATACCATTGTCTAATCTCCTGAGAGAGGCTGCAAGATTCTTTTGTAATATAATGTATGTGTCCGTATTTTTATTTTTATATTTTCCTTCTTTATTTATCAGTTTATTGTCTACCTCCTCCAATATAATGTAAGAAACAAGAAGGCAAAGACCTCCTGTATTGCTTTTCCTTCTGTTGGAATGTAATTTTCCCAAATCATCCATAGCTTGTGCATTATCCTTCAGTTCTCAGGTCTAATGCCACCTCACCAAAGATGAGTCTTCCCTAAAACAGCTTTGTTCAATTACTTTGCTTCAGAAGTTCAAATGCCTTAAGGGGCAAGCATGTAGCCTGAGTATGTAGTGACCCGGTATAGACAATAGAGGAAGTGGGAAATAATTCTTTTAATAGGAAAAAGAGAGAGAGAATGACAAAGAGTTAATACCTGTTTACTTATTCTAAATTATTAAAGTTCAATCATTCTTCAATCATTAAAATAATCATTAAATATATTTTATGTTTCACACACTGTCAAATTCTATTAATTGAAAAGCAAATATAAAAATGGGAATGAGATCGTCTGCTATATTTTTATGCCAATACAACCCTGAAACTTCAAAGCATCAGAGTGTACAATGGAAGTCAGCTGATTCTTCACTACCAAAAAAGTTCCAGCAGTTCAAAACAAGAGTCAAAACAATGTTACTAACCTATTTTGATATCAGAGGGATTGTTGAATTTCTACCAACTGGACAAATGAATTTTTACCAACTGGAGAAACAGTCAACCAAGTTGACTATTTGGAAGTGCTGAAACGGCTGCGTGAAGAAGTTATACAAAAACAACCTGAACTTTTTGCCAACTCATCACGACACTGCACTAGCTCCCACTGCACTGTCTGTGAGCCTTTGAAGGTGACTGTAGTGATATTCAGCAATGAGATATGTAGCACTTTGTCTAGGATGAGTTCACAAACTTAATTGTCAGACCTCATATGCCAGGCAGAATGGATAGAAAGAACTGCAACAAAATGTTGTTTATCAATGGATTTGAAAATTCAATTCTGTCTATTTAATTTGTTATTTTTTATGTACATGTTCATATGTATTTATATATGAGTTTGTCAGTTTTTCTATAATGTACCTGTATGCACTTTTTTAGGTCAGGGGAAAATTTTTAATCTATTCTAATACTTCTCACAATACTTGCCATCACATTGGAAGTAAGGGATTTTTCAAATGGTCCTCCATAGTAGGAAATTCCATTCTTACAGATCTTTGATTTTGAATATGTCTACACATATTTTTTTACACAGTAAAGTTTTGTCTACACTCTCATTAAACTTGTTTGCAATTAACTGCACAGACGTTCTTTAGTGATAAGGTGGAGAAAATTGGCCTGATAATGTGCTATGAATATACAAATGTATATTCACACATATATTTTATGTTTAAATTTACACATATATTCAAGAGTAAATGACCTATTTTCTAGAAATAAAAACAATTTTATACAACTGTATTAGTTTTCTATAACTGCTTAAACAAGTTTCCAAAATACTAGTGACATAAAACAACTTAAATGTAATGACTTACATTTCTTTAGGTGGAAGTCTAATACAGGTCTCACTGGGCTAAAATCCAGGTGTGAGCAGGGCTGAATTCCTTTCTGACTAAGGGAAACATCTCCCGCCCCACCCTCTTTTTTCCTTTTCTTTCTTTCTTTTTTTTTTTTTGCCTTTTCTATCTCTATGGATTGCCTGTATTCCTTGGCTAATGTCCGTCTTCCTTCAACTTCAAAGCCAACGATAGCAGAACGACTCCTCACATCCCTCATAGCACAGCCCTGGAACCTATCATGCAACTTCACTCTTCCACCATAAAAGACCTTTGTGATTACATTATCCCACTTGAATATACCAAGTATATACTAAGTATGGTATAGTAATATAGTATACTAAGTAATGGTATATACTAAGTATATACCATTGTCTAATCTCCTGAGAGAGGCTGCAAGATTCTTTTGTAATATAATGTATGTGTCCGTATTTTTATTTTTATATTTTCCTTCTTTATTTATCAGTTTATTGTCTACCTCCTCCAATAT
Organism: Craseonycteris thonglongyai; assembly: GCA_004027555.1. NCBI lineage: Eukaryota > Metazoa > Chordata > Mammalia > Chiroptera > Craseonycteridae > Craseonycteris > Craseonycteris thonglongyai. Next base: position 12,452 of record PVKE010028951.1, on the reverse strand, counting down.
AATGTAAGAAACAAGAAGGCAAAGACCTCCTGTATTGCTTTTCCCTATTTTTCCCTATTTTTAAGTCAGCTTATTAACAACTTTGATTTCTTCCAAAACCTTTAGCCATGTAACATATTCACAGTTTCCAGGGGTTAGGATGTGGATATGTTTGAGGTTTGGTCATTATTCTGCCTGCTACACCAACAAAGGATCATTGCAGACAATAAGTAAAACATTCAAGTCTTCATAACGTCTTCACTATAACATACATTTCATAATTGGTATAATTGCATATTAGAGGTAGCCTATCATGTCCTAGCAGATACTTAAGAAGGATGAATTTCAGCTCAGTCTTGAACATTTATTGATAATCTTGCAAAATACTCTCAAATGTGAAGTTAGAATTGTGACTTTGGTGGTCTTATATTTACCTGTACTGATAACTATAATTTTCCAAGTGCCACAGAGTTATGTTTGTTCTCTGGAGTTTATCTACTAGACTAATTTTTGCAAAATGTGGTCTTTTCCATCATTATCACACTTAGGAGATTAGAAAATTACCACCATATCATATAGTTTTAGTATTTCTCTCAAGGGAACATCAAATTATTTGAACCCTTCCTCAATAGTTGTAAATCTTAAATTTCCTATCACCATTTTATTTAAAAATATGTGAGATACTAATAGCTCCTAATTAGATTTAATGGCAATGATCTCCTAAGGTATTAAATATCCTGGAATCACTTTAGGTACAAAGTAGCTTGCCATAGGGATGCTACTCATGTTAAGAAGCTGAAGAATTTAATAACAAAGTCCTTTGAAGTATGCCACCAAATTTTAATTTGTGTACATCTAGGCATTCAATACATGTTTGTTGCATGAAGTAATTTCTTAAGATATTTTATTTAAGTGACTTAAGGTTTGTTTTTTAACTTTTACAGAGAATTTATTAAAAAAGGACTTTATACAAATTTTATCATTACATTCTTGGCCACTCTGTCTTCTTCCCTTCATTCCCCACCTCACTCCATTCCCACCAAAAAAAAAAAAAAGAAGAAAAAAAAGTTGGAAAACATAAAATTTTACCACTGTTTGATTTGTAAGGCAATTACATTCATGAAAGGACATGATTATAATCTGATGCCATCTTACTTGGAAAGCTAGACATGCTGTACTATTCTACATGACTGAATTTTGTGCAGTCCATTCACTCTCCTCTGTTACTGGGAGTCTAGGGCCATAATGTTTTTCTTTTTCATTTAACTTGCACCAACTTGATATTATCTGAATATCTTTGGGCAATCCCGATGTGAGTTTTATATATTGTCCAAAGAAGAAGTTGTCATATTTCTAACTGTTTGACCATATCTGGGTTAAAAGTCTCCTGCTCAATCTTATTCCCTTGTTAATCTTTTGATCAATACACTTTTTACATACTTTTTTACTAAGCTGCTCCCTTTAGTTTTTTTTATCACTACATTCAATTAATTTTGGTTATTTTAAGACCTAGTAATAACTATGGGCATTCATTCATAGTTAACAAATATTTGTGGAACGCCCACTATATGCAACATCCTAGCCTAACAGTGGTTCATTCTTTCTTAAAAGAATATTTACATTTCCTCTTTTATGTACAAAAAGTGGTAGATAAATCTGAATACTTCAATGAGGATAGTTAAATGTTCACAGTTTAGTGAAACTAAAGCTGTAAGAAGACCAAGGAGAAATTGACTCACTTTTAGCATCTTAGGCACTCTAGAAAACAACAATAACAACAACACACCATGACTGGTCGGTTTCTACTGGCCTATCTCACTGAATATTGTCAAATGATATATAGTCAATATGGAACATCTAAAACTATAATACTTTCATTATTTACTCACCTTCTCAACCAGGGTATCTTTGCTTTCCAGGGGACAGTTGGCAAAGTCTAAAAATACTTTTATTTATCAAGACTGGGGTTTGAGTAGATGCTACTGGCTTTTAGTGAGTAGAGGCCAGGGATTCTGCTAAATATCCTGCAAGGTGTACAACAATAACAACAATCATGAGTCCAAAACATCATTAGTGCCAAAATTGGAAAACCTTGACTTATATGAACTAGACCTAAAGCTCTATGTTCTATGGCTCTTCAAATAGCCTAAAGAATCAAACTACAATATATTGGGTTAAATTTTTTTCATATAGAATTCGATTAAGAGGGAAGAAACATTATTTTTCACATTTAATATAAAGAATATAATGTTTATTCATATTTTTCTTAGATTTGCAATTGTTTTATTCAATTACAGTTACAATCAGTTTAAACCATTAAGAGCAAATCTAACTGGCATCTCAAGTATCTAAGGAAACACAGCTGTAATCAAAACAGATGGAAGGTGTAAATGAGAAGATTCAATTAACATTTTTCCTGCTAGTACACATTTCATAAAGAAAATCCCGAGATTAAAAATGAGACCTTGTTTCAAAAAATATGGTGTCTTTTTACATCACTTGGTGTTCAGACCAAATCTATGTCCTGTTTCAAGTCACCTATATGATGACTGAGAAATTCTAAGCTGAGAGCAACAAAATTACTGTACATTAAAACACTAACCAATTTAATGGCAGCCTGAATCTTTCAGGCATCTTTCTCTACTCTTTATAGCATTGTAATTGTTACTAAAAAATTAGCTTTGACACTACAATTTCTAAGAATGAACATAATAAAACCACACCATCTATTAACTTGCTAAAATCATTCTGCTGTATCTTCATCAACACCTAAAGGGATCAATGAAATGTAGTTAATCAAATCCATTTGAAATATCTTTATATTGAAAGTTTACTGCCTCTTTCAGTGCTTATTTAAAATATACTAAAATTGAATTTGGCCATTCATAAGAGTGAGATTATTTTCCAACTCTCTGTAAGAAATCAACCAGAAACTGTAGGAAGATCAGCTGCCAGACAAAGGCAAGGTAATGTATTCACTTTTTCAATTATGTCAATTGCTCAGAAATATAGATGATTTCAAAATAAAATTATAATTATATGTTTAGTATTTAGTAGAAATCTTTCAGATTTCAAGAAAAATGGATGTTTAACATACTATGGGATGGAAGTAGAAGAGTACATAGGAATATAAGGAAATATAGACCTCTCAGAACTATTAATAGCTGTGTTCCACTGCCCAGCCTAACGTGGTCCACCATTCTCATGAGCCAGTTCATCATCTCTGCTTCCAGTTCCTCAGCCATTTACTGCTACCCTTTCAACTACCATTTCTTCCTAAGGCCTTTGCTTACAGAGTCTGTGGATCTTATACTTTCTGTTCTTTAACATGGACTACTTATCTGTTTGATTCATATTCAGACTCCCCGATAAGAAAGTTTTGTCTAAGCTGGTAATTTACCAGAAGAGAGACTGCTCGGTGGTCAGAGTTCCTAACCCAAACCTTTTCACAGGCAACTTGCTCCTTTCGTGTCTATTACATAGGTGGCTCCCTATGTCTATCAATTCCTAATATAATTAATTTTGGCTAAGATTACAAGCTGTGGATATAGAGCACAGCAGTGACACAGAGCATGGGGAATAAAGCTCTCTTTTTCTCAGACATGAGCAAATGTGATGTATATGCAAAGTTTCATGTGCTACTTTAGAGTTTATATAATTATCAATAATTGAGATCATTCATATTTCTGATACCCTGGTTAGACATTTTATCTTGAGGACACCATAGTTTACCCCAAATTAAATATAAACAAGATAGGATAAAGAAGATACTATAAATACATGGTAAGTACTTCATAAAGCAACTGTAAGCACACTTTTTTCCAAAGTTGTGGCCAACCTACAACTGCAATTCCATAAGATATATTGCTAGATCTAAAAACAACAGCAACAACAACAAGAAAAAACAACAACAACAAAAAACATGTAACTGACATTATTCAAAGACAGAGAATAAAAGTATATACAAAAGTAGTTGTAGGAGTAGATCTTATAACAGCAGTCAAACAATCATCTTTTCATGGAAAATATTGGCAGATGAGAGATTATGAAAAATAATTCCTTTCCCATGGACAAATAATGAATAATGACAAATGAGATTTTTTAAATACAAGAAGTATGACTATGTTCCCAAATGTCAGCATAACAGGGTTATTCTTTGATGGTATATCTTATACTTTTGGCCAATAAAAAGTAAAGTAAAGTAAAAATTATGTTTGTTTGTTTTTTTAACTAGTAAAATGGTAAGAGATGAAAATATAAATGCCTGTCAAAAACATAGATAAACCTGTGGAAAATAGCTACACAGTAGGTCATTTATACATTTTTAGTTTTTCAAGGACACAAACTTGTCAAGATGGTCAAAGGGTAGATGATTTTTAACACAATAATTTATTTTTGCTGAGCTCAAATAGAATACTGAACTGATTTAAAAGGTTCATTTAACATTAACGTGCAATGCATCACTTATAGTAGTGAAAGGGAAATTTATAGATATATGTGCATCTATAATTTACTACATTAGCAATATAGGGGATAAATACACACAATTATCTTAAAAGATTTTAAAAATCAATAAAATTTAACATATATTTATGATGAAACATCTCTGCAAACTAGAATTAAAAGAAGCATCCTTAATATGATAAAAGGTATCTAGAAAACATCTACAACTTATTCCATATTAATTGAAGAAGTATTGAAATACTTCCTCTCTTAAACTGACTTTGGTTACAATAGGAAAAAACAAACAAACAAACAAAAAACCCACACCAGAATAATATCGATCATAAGCAACTTTATTAAAAACAGTACTGAAAGCACTAACCATCTAAAAAGAAAAAAATATATATAAATATTGAACAAGAAGTAAAATTATCATTATTTGCAGAAGACATGATTGTATTATATAAAAAAAATAAGAAAGAATCTACAAACCATTTTCATTAGCAAGGTTGCTAGGGATTTTTACATATTGTTTTTTTATATGTTACCAATGAACAGAAGACACATTTAAAGTCCATATGGTTTATAAGAGTATAAAAATGTAAAAACCTTGTATTAATTCTGAGGAAATATGTGCAATACATACTCCGGAATGTATAAGGAATATAGATGAGTGTAATTAAAGAAGACCTAATCAGTAGAAACATATCATGTTATGATACTCAATATTTTTAATATATCAGTTCATCACAAATTAAAATTATGTATGATTTAAATTCAATACCAATCAAAATGTGCACATAGATGTGTGTATATGTGTTATGTGCTGACATTAGAAAGCTCTTTCTGAAATATATATGTAGAAAAGCAGGGAAATTATGAAGATCTAATCAGACAAATTATCAATAATTAAGTTTGTGATAAAGCTACTCAAATTAAGACTGCATGGAATTAGTACAAGAAGAAAAAAACAGACAAATGACACATAATAAAGAGTCTAGAAACAGGTAACCTGAATTATGACAAAGAAGACATCATACAATCAGGGAAAGTATAATCTATTCAATCAATGATACCAAATTATTTGGATAAAAATAATATGAAAATGAACCTTGAAAATTGAATTTTAACTCCATCTCATTATACATAATATTTATGAAAGCTCACAAGTTTAAATGTGAAAGGCCAAACAAAATGTCTATCAGAAAACAAAAGAGAATATTTCCATGAGCTTGGGGTAGGACATTTTTTTATAGGAGACAAAAGAACTAACCATAAAAACAAAAAATAAACCATTTGACTTTGTCAATGTGCAAGATAGTTTTCTTCATTTAAAAAAAAACTGTACAATGTGCAGAACATTAATATATGTACGAGGTCTGATGATTACGTTCGCAAACTTGCCACCATGCGCTCACATTAACTGCACTATTCTAAGGTTTCATATCCTTGGTGTACCACTGTTTTACAGCAGTGTTTGTGTCCAGTGTGGTGTTGTCTTGCTGAATGACATTTATTACTGTTGTTGCGTGCTTTTGCGTGTGTCTGCGAGAAAATCAGAGATTGAATTAGAGAAACAAATGTTAAATTTCTTGTTAAACTTGGCAAGGATGGAAGTAAAATCAGGAACATATTAGTCCAAGTTAATAGGGACAATGCCATGAAAAAAACAACAGTGTTCAAATGGATTAAATATTGTTCTGAGAGGAGAGAAAGTGTCACTGATGAAGAGAGGTTAGTGTGAATAGTAATTAACAGAATTGATGAAAACATTGCAAAACTTCATTAAATTGTGCATCAAAATTGTCAGCTGATTGTTAGAAGCATAGCAGACCAATAGAGAAACAGTTAGGAAAATCTTAACTGAAAATGTTGGCATGAGAAAGGTGCGCACAAACATGCTCCCAAAGAAGATCACTGGTGAACAAAAGCAAAGGAGAGTGGAAGTTTGTCAATACCTTTTGGAGAGGCAAGACCATGTTTGGGGCCATGTATTCACTGGTGATGAAACATGGGTGTACAAACACAACCCTGAAACGAGGTGTCAAAGTGCACAATGGAAATCAGCTAATTCTCTACAACCAAAAAAGTTCAGTCAGTACAAATCTTGCTAAACTTTTTGGATATCAGAGGGACTGTTCATTACGACTTTAAACCAACTGAACGAACAGTAAACCAAGTTGACCTTTTGGAAGTGCTGAAAAGGCTACATGAACAAGTTAGACAAAAACAATCTGAACTTTTAGCCAACAACTTGTGGCTCTTGCATCGTGACAATACACCGGCTCACACAGCATTGTCAGGGTGATGCCCTGACTGTCATCAAAATGTCTTCCTTTCAATATTTCCTTTATCTTCAGGTAAAGAAAAAAGTAATTGGGGGCCAGATCAGGTGAGTAGGGAGGAAGTTCCAATACAGCTATTTATTTACTGGCAAAAAACTCCTTCACCGACAACTTGTTCTAGTAGCCGTTGTAAAAAGTCAGAATGACATTCCAGGAGATACTGAAGTAGCTCAATAGATTTAGTACTCACTTGAAACTGCAAAGTACAGGAGGTCCAGGGATCGAATCCCAGCCCCGGCCCATGCAAACCCACATGCTGAACTGTGACATGCAACTGGTAACTACTAGGATGGCTACAAATGTTCTTGCCTCCCATGAGGGAGGCCCCCAGTTTGGTTCAGCCCTGTGCAGACTAACATCCACCTGTGTGGAATGAAACTATATCGAAAAAAAAATGATATACAACTATGAAGACTGCTCTGGACCCTTCTTTCTTTCTTTGTCTCTCTTACCTTCTCTCAAACAATGAAATAAATCTTTAAAAAAATGAATGACATTTCATGCTAGACTTCAGCATATACAAATTTAAAAATAATAATTATTTTATATTGTGAAAATCTTCAGTTATCATATGTAATTTTTGCAAAAACCAAACTAATTTGTAGGTACCTCTTAAACAATGACTCAGCACACACACAAAATGCAGGCAAATGGAAATGATTTCATTATGCAAGCTTCTATTGAATTTATGTTCTCTGAAAGGGGAATGATTTGACAAGTTAATTAACTTGTCTTTTCTCCTACCCAGCTCTTCTGCTGCTCAAGTTCTCCCTACATGCTGAAGCATTATCCATCCCGATACAGGCAGCAGCAACATTTACAAACCCTAGAGGATGGCATTTGGATGCAATGGCTTTTTGTTTTCATTGTATTGAGCAAAAGATGTGAAGAAACAGTTCCCTGAAATCTGAGCTGTGTTTGTCAGGACAGCAAACATCTCAGGGTAGGGTTTTACTGTGTCCTGGCTGAATGCTGGATCCTGAGTCACAGCGGTGAAGGATGTGGAGCTACTGAATGCCAGGTGAAGGACGGCGCTCCAAATGCCAACTGTTTTCCCCTAAATGAGTGTTTCCTAAACCTCCAAAACATATTTGCATTAAAAAATCATCTGGGGTGCTTAATATATAGGGAATCTTGCTTTACCTCTTACGAATGCCATATAATAGATCTTCAAATGGTGAGTGGGAGGCGTGAGTGACTGTGTCCTTACAAAAATTGAATCAGACAATTCCACAGCGAAGCCACTGAGGCGGACCATTCGAGAGAGAGAATCAATAGATCTCTTACAACTAGGATATTACCCTGAGTTACACAAGATTATTTCTTTAAGGAAAGCTTTGTTACCGTGGCTGTCTTGCCCTTGTTATTTAAGGGCTTCTCAGCCACCCTCCAGCATCCTCCTGCCCTCCCAATGCAATACTGAGAGTGAGTCTGAGAGCTGCCTTTGGGATCCAGCATCCTGAAAATCTTTCTTAAGGAGCTAACGCACAGTGTTCGACACCAGATAGCTTTAGCAGCTACTGGGAACTCATGGCCTCATGGGAACTGATTGTTTCTTCCCTTGGGGGAGTCCACATGATGAAGCTCTTGGCACAGTATGGCTACTTAGGCTCTGGGATCTACTTATATGGAGGACCATCCTTGATGTCTCAGCAACTCATGAGGCACCGGTTTTATACATCATGCTGTCTGTATTTGTCTGATCATGTTTTAAATTGGGTTTTGTGGTTATCTTCTGAATTCTATGTTCTCATTTGTATATACACATCTGGAGAGTAGAGACTTTGCCTATTTAGTACTTTACCCTTAGTGTGCAGCAATGTGCCTAATAGGTACCAAAAAACTTTTAAGTCAAATTTTTAATAAATATATAAACTTTCAGTGAGAACAAATTTTACTCAGTGCTACTGAGAGAGCTCCTCACACCAGAGGAAGAATAAAGAGATACTTGCTCCCACTGAGACTAGCTATCACTTGAATGGGGCTGCCATTTAGAATAACAGGTTATTATATTGGGGACATCTCTGCCAATTTATAGGCTACTATTACCATTACCTGAACACAGGTAGAAATCAAGGGCAGTTTTATAAGACAATTCTCTCCTACATCTGGCACTCCATGTGAAAAATTGTTAGGTTGGCATGGGAAATTCAGCTCAACTCTAGAAAATATGAATTTATAGCAGTTTTCTGTTTCCTATTAATAAATATAAAGCTAATGATTATAACATTAAAAATTTTTTAAATGTATACAGGGCTCTTTTAAAATGTGGACTGTAAGTCATGTTTTCCTTTGTTCACAGGTCATAGACTTTGATGAGGATGGAGTGACTCTGGGGCAGGAAGGAAAAAGTGAAGGCTTATGCCATTGGATACCTCAATAGCTGCAGGTGTACTTAAAACTCTGATCTTAAAGTGCATTAGATTCTTATTAAAAATTGTTTCAGAGCATTCATTTCTTTGTACTTATTTTATTCCATCATTAAATTCAGAATTAAAAGCCTCCCAGGGCTTCTTCTTTAGGTACTACCCGCTCTCTTCACCTCCATCCACTTTCTCTTTCTCCCATGTTTTACCTGCCATCTGGAACCACTTCCCAGCCTCTCTGGACTTAATTGACTCTTTTCAAAGAGCATCTCTATCCCCCATCTCTCCTGTCCGCCTTATGGCTCCTAACCTTACCAAAACAATCAACCTCTTCTCCGGGAGCCCAGCCATTTCCTGCTGCTAAAGTTCTTGTCCTATCCAGCCTTTCCTGCTCTTCTCCACTCAAGTGCCTCTTGGTAACCTCTATGCTGTTGCTTGTTCCTTTTTGAAAGCTATTTAAAGAAGCAACTGCAAATGTTGTTTCATTGTTCCAGATACACGTGTACATGTGTGCAAAGCCACACAGAAGCTTTAATTGTGTTACATCTTATATAATCAGTATGAGTCACTGAAGTAAAACCCATTAAGGAAAAATTACTCTCTAAGGAGCTGGAATACTGTGCTTGGGTGGCTTCCTCTGGGTGAGGAAGCAGAGCCGCACTTCCTGAATTCATAATTGCCTTAAAAAGCTCAAAGAATTCACTTCAATAAAGGAATAGTTGTATTCATAATATGTGCAAAGCCTTACAGAAATACTCCAGATCAGCACCCCCGATAACAAAAAATTAAGATTGGTTCTTCGGAACGTCAATCTAAAATATTAAATTGAGTTATTAAAATTTCAAAAATGAAAGGTGTTCATAAGTTAGAACAATTTTTTAAATCCATCATGTATAAAAATATCAGATGAACAAAATAATTTAACATCATTAAAAGAATACAATCCCTTCATAAATCTCTAATATGAGAGAAAATGTGTTGGTCAGTATAGAATTCAGATCTTGTCATGTTACCCTTATTTAATATTCTTAAATATCCTGTTTTGAAGATTTAAACATCAATATAGTTGGAAAACCTATTATGAGGTTTTACATGTTTTTAACAATCCAGAGAAAACACTTCAGTTTACATTGTAAGTTCTGATATCAGTATGAAAGACAGTTTGAAATGATTTGCTGACGTTCACCAGAGTTTCACATGCTTCTTGAAAACTCATAAAATCTACTTTTACAAGGTCAATTTTGACAAGAACATTTCTCATATTGTTGGAAGCTACAAATAGATGATTAGTGCATTCCAACTCAGAATAGCGTGCCCTTTACCTCCTCACAGAAACTCAAATTAGTTGTAACAACAGCACTACAAACAGAGCCATATGTGAATAAAATTAAATCTGTAATAGATTTTTGCCTTTAGTTTTCCAGTAAAAATTAAAAAAAAATATTTCAAGTTCATATTCTAGGTTATTTGTATTGACTTTCTGATGAACAAAACAAAGTCACTGAGAAACACGGGCATTTTCTTGTAAGATTAAATTAGATTCACTTAACAAATACTTATTGTGAGGCATAAATATCAGTGACTAGAGATATCTAAAACACCCTCTCAGTTTCAAAGGTGTCATAGTTTATCCAAAAAGAGATGTCTGTGTGGGCCACTGTAAATAAACCTAGGCAGTATGTAAGCTTAATATACCAGGAGGTGATAATTTTCAGAAAACCAACATAATTAGTTCAAACTTCTGAGATGTCTCTATCATTAATCATTTTATTAAGCATAATATTTACAACAAACCAATTTACAACAGCACTTTAGTGATAGCTGTTAGTTCCTAGAAATACATGTTCTGGGAAGTGACAGAGTAGTGTGAATGAGGATGTACCAGGTTTGTTTTATTTCTATTCTTTCTGTGTTCTTATCCAAGATTACACAGTTTGTCCTTCATCTTTGGGTTATATCAAAAGAAAAACATGATTTTATTCATTTGGGTAGCTCTTCATGCACAGATAGGCTACACTGTCACCTGCTTCACTGACACCATCTTTGTGATGAACATTTCTCCAACCTTTTTTTTTTTCTTTTTTTTTTTTTTCTATCCTGGTAGGCATGTTACAGGGTGAGATAATGCTATCACTGACTCTCATCATGGCAAAGCAGATGCTCCTCAGCCTTGTGTCATTCCCACCTGCAGTACACTGGACACACCTGACACAAGACATGCACTCAAGAGGTCCTAACATCTATCACTTGTACTCTCTAAAAGTGGAGAACCAATTTTTCTTTGTCTGCTGTAAACAGTCACATTAGAGGGTAACAGTTTATGAATGCCAAATAAATGGGAAGCAAAAAAAATCAGTAGACATGCCTTTTTAGCTTCAGAGAAGTCAGCATTTAATTCAGACATTTAGTGCCTTGGTTTTCATTCAAAGTTTACGATAGATTCTTCTTACATAGATAAATGATTGCACTGACAAGATTCTCTGGGATACTAACCATTAGTTATAATTATTGTTCAAGTGTGTTTTTCCAATTGAAGGTCTAGTTACACCTGCCAAAAAACTATTTTCAAAGACTTATATATAATTAATTACACTCATGTTTGTATATTAAAGAAATTCTGTAATGTATTTAAATTATAAATGAAAATAGGATTGAAAACAGTTGATAGAAAATAATTGCTTTTTCAAAATTAGAATCAGCTGAAATGTTAAATTTAATCGGGACAGATGTTATTTTGCAGATAATGTTTATAACCTTTTTTAATTGTGGAAAAGAAAAGCTATCTTTCTAGTATTAAAATCGCTACCTTAAATTATTTATTTTGACTCAATTTCCATGTAAATATTATATTAAAAATATGAACTGTTAGAATCCCTGAAAGGGCAAACTGAAAAAAAGAACAATAAGTTGGGGATTCACAAATTTGAGACTTTTGAAGTTTAAAAATCAGTGATAAGACTATCAGTGTATTTTTATTTGGATTATTTTTAATGTTATAAATAAAATGTTTTTTGATAAAACTTTTGATAAATTAATAATAATGGGCTTCAATGGGATGGGTGTATTATTTATAATTAGCTTATTCTATTACCTGATGTCATGATATAATTTTAATTTATAAACAGACATGTAAATTAAAATAAGAAATGTATTTCAATCCATTTGGCAATATATGAAATGTTACCCAAAGCAAATACGATTTATGCAAGTGGAAAAAAAATCATACATGCTAAATCATTACTCTGACAGAAACTATGAATTTGATCAATTATGCTCTAAAATATCCACATTTGTATAATTTTTCATATATCTCAGTTAC
>PVKE010028950.1:0-20578 GCA_004027555.1 Craseonycteris thonglongyai | reverse complement strand
GTCATTAACCTTATTAATTAGCACTGACACGTTTAAGTAAATACGTATACTGTTGTAATTTTTGTCTTAAATGAGTAAAGTATGAATACTGTTTACATATTTAAAACATTCTTGTACCCGCATACACGAAAATTCCTAGGGGCAAATCCTACTTCGCGGTTTTTCAGCTTTCGCGGAAGGCTCTGGTCCCCATTAACCGTGAAAAACGAGGGATCGCTGTATATATATCTTTCAAAGGAAAACCTATCAGGCTGTCATCAAACTTCTCAGCAGAAACTCTGCAAGCCAGGAGGGAGTGGAGCCCAATCTTCAAAATATTAAAAGAGAGAAATTTTCAGCCAAGAATTAACTATCCAGCAAAATTAACCTTTAGATATGAAGAAGGAATTAAGGCCTTTTCAGATATACAGAAGCTGAGGGAATTCTCCAGCTCAAAACTGGCACTCCAGGGGAAGCTGGAATGGCTCAGTGGGTTAAGTGTTCACTTTGCAGCCCTAGGGACCGAGGATCGAATCCCAGCCCTGGCCCGTGTGGACCCATATGCTGAACTGGGGAGTGCCCCCAGTTCAGTCCTCACCAGGGTGAGACCCCAGCCCTGTGCAGCCCTGCTCCCACCTGTGGAATGAAACTATGTGGAAAAACCAATGATGTGCAGCTATGACGACTGTTCTGGGCCCTCCCCCTTATCTCTGTCTCCGTCTCTGTATCTCTCTCTCTGTCTGTCAAAAACAATAAAAATAAATCTTTAAAAAAAGAAACGAAAAACTGGCACTCCAAGAAATACTGAAGGAAGCCATTCGATCTGAATCAAGAAATCAAAATAAATGGAGAAAAGTTGGAACAACAAAGAAACAAAAAGGAAAGAAGAAATGGATACAGGATATCCTCATATATCAATCATTACCCTAAATGTAAATGGACTGAATTCACCAATAAAGAGGCACAGGGTAGCAGATTGGATTAAAAAACAAAATCCAACCATATGCTGCCTACAAGAGACACACCTCAGTCATAAATACAACATAGACTCAGGGTAAAAATGTCAGTCAGAGAAAAGCAGGAGTGACCATACTGATTTCTGATGAAATAGACATCAGGATTAAAAAAAAAGACATAAAGATGAACATTTCATTTTGATAAAAGGAACAATACATCAAGAAAACATGACACTCATCAATATATATGCCCCCAATCAGGAAGCACCAAAATTTACAAAGCAATTACTAACAGATCTAATAGGAGAACTTGACAAAAATACAATTATAGCAGGGGATCTAAACACCCTCCTGACAATATTGGACAGATCATCCAAGCAGAAAATAAATAAAGAAATTGCAGCTTTAAATGATCCATTATAGGAAATGGACATAATTGACATTGATAAGACACTCCATTCTGCAACACAGGGTTATACATTTTATTCTAGTGCACATGGAACATTTCAAGGATAGACAATATCCTGGGGCTTAAATCCAACCTCAGCAAATTTAAGAAAATTCATATCATACTAAGTGTATTCTCAGACCACAAAGCGTTGAAACTAGAGATCAATTGCAAAAGATCAATTGCACAGAGAACCACATATATGTGGAGATTGAACAACATGTTATTAAAAATGACTGGATTAAAGAGGAAATAAAACAAGAGATTAGAAAATTTGTAGAAATGAATGACAATGAAAACATGAAGTACCAAAATTTCTGGGACACAGCAAAAGCAGTAATAAGAGGGAAATTTATATCATTACAGGCCTATCTCAAGAAACAAGAAAAACTACAAGTAAACACCCTCACATCTCATCTTATAGAACCAGATAAAGAAGAACAGAGGTACCCCAAAGCCAGAAGAAAGAAAGAATTAATGAAAATTAAAGCAGAACTTAATGAAATTCAGAACAGAAAAACAATAGATAAAATTAATGCCACAAAGAGCTGGTTCTTTGAAAAAATCAATAAAATTGACAAGTCACTGGCTAGGCTCACCAAAAGGCAAAGAGAAAAATCTCATATTTCCAGAATTTGGGACAATAGGAAAGAGATCACAACTGATACCACAGAATTACAAACAATCATAAGAAATTATTATGAAAGACTCTATGCCACCAAATTTGACAACCTAGAGGAAATGAACAAATTTCTAGAAACATATAGTTTACCTAAATTGAACCAAGAAGATTTGGATAACCTAAATAGACCAATCAACAGTACAGAACTTGAAACAATTATCCAAATCCTGCCCAAAGACAAAAGGCCTGGACCAGATGGTTTTACCAATTAGTTTTATCAAGTATTCAAAGAACTAATGCCCATCCTCCTCAAACTACTCCAGAAAATTCAAGAGCAGGTAATACTACCCAACTCTTTCTATGAAGCTAATATCTCCCTAATACAAAAACCTGGGAAAGACCATACCAAAAAGGAAAACTATAGGCCAATCTCACTGATGAACACTGATGCAAAAACCTTAAACAGGGGAAGCCAGGATGGCTCAGTAGGTTATGCGCTCACCTTGCAGCGCTGGGGACCGAGGATCGAATCCCGGCCCCGGCCCGTGCGGAACCATGTGCTGAACTGGGAGCTCCCCCAGTTCAGTTCTCTCTCTGTCTCTGTATCTCTCTATCTCTCTCTGTCAAAAAACAATTAAATATAAATAAATATTTTTAAAAAAAGAACTAAGTTTAAAAAAAAAATCTTAAATAAAATTTTAGCTAACAGAATACAACAATGCATTAAAAAGATTATTCACCATGACCAAAGTGGGATTCATCCCAGGGGCACAAGGATGGTTCAACATATGCAAATCAATCAATGTAATCCAGCACATAAACCAAACAAAGGATAAAAACCACATAATTATATCAATTGATGCAGAAAAAGCATTCAACCAGATACAACACCCATTTATGATAAAAACACTAAATAAAATGGGAATTGAAGGAAAGTACCTCGACATAATAAAGGCCATATATGACAAACCCTCAGCAAATATTATACTGAATAGGGAAAAGCTGAAGCCTATCTTCCTAAAATCAGGAACAAGACAGGTATACCCCCTGTCACCACTGCTATTCAACATAGTTCTGGAAGTTCTAGCCAGAGCAATCAGACAAGAGAAAGGAATACAAGGTATTAGAATTGGGAGAGAAGAAGTTAAACTGTCACTCTTTGCAGATGACATAATCTTTTATATAGAAAACTCTAAAGACTCTATCAGGAATCTATTACAAATAATAGACAAATACAGTAGAGTCGCAGGATACAAAATCAATGTCCCAAAATCAACTGCATTTTTGTATGCCAACAATGAAACTTCAGAAAGAGAGATGAGAATATTCATTCCCTTTGCCATTGCAAACAAAAAAATGAAATACCTAGGAATAAATCTAACAAAGAACGTGAAGGACTTATACACTGAAAACTACAGGACACTCTTAAAAGAAATTAAAGAGGACACAAAGAAATGAAAAGACATTCCATGTTCATGGATTGGAAGAATCAACATACCGGTAGTTAAAATGGCCATACTCCCCAAAGCAATATACAGATTCAATGCCATTCCCATCAAAATCTCACAGACATTCTTTCAAGAAATAGATTTAAAAAATCATCAAATTTTTATGGAACCACAAAACACCACAAATCGCAAAAGCTATCCTAAGAAAAAAGGATAAAGCTAGGGGCATCTCACTGCCCTACTATAATCTGTACTACAAAGCCTCAGTAATCAAAACAGCTTGGTACTGGCAGAAAAACAGACACACGGACCAATGGAACAGAACTGAAACCCAGAAATAAACCCACAAATCTATGGACAGATTATTTTTGACAAAGGAGCAAAAAATATACAGCGGGGAAAAGAAAGTGTCTTCAGTAGATGGTGCTGGAAAAATTGGAAAACCACATGCGAAAGGCTGAATGTGAACTGCGATCTCTCACCATATACCAAAATTAACTCAAAATGGATTAAAGACCTCCAAATAAGAAAGGAAACAATAAATTGCATAGAGAAAAACACTGGCACTAAACTTACAGACCTGGGGTTCAGTGAAGACTTTATGAATCTGACCTCAATGGCAAGGGAAGTAAAAGCACAAATAAATGAATGGGACTTTATCAAGCTAAAAAGCTTCTGCGCTGCAAAGGAAACCATCAACAAAGCAAAGAGGCAACCAACCAACTGGGAGAAAATATTTGCAAACAATGCCTCTGATAAAGGGCTAATATAAAAAATATGCCAAGAATTTGTACAACTCAACAATAAAAAAACAAGCAATCCAATTAAAAAATGGGCAGAAGACCTAAACAGACACTTCTCTCATGAAGACATACATATGGTCAGCAGATATATGAATAAATGCTCCACTTCACTAGCAATTAGGGAGATGCAAATAAAAACCACAATCAGATACCATCTCACACCTGTTAGAATGACTATCATCAACAAGACAAGGGATAACAAGTGCTGGAGAGGCTGTGGACAAAAAGGAACCCTCATACACTGCTGGTGGGAATGTAGACTGGTACAACCACTATGGAAAGCTGCATGGTCATTCCTCAAAAAATTCTGAATGGAATTACCATATGACCCAGCAATCCCTCTACTGGGTATCTACTCAAAAAACCTGAGAACCTTAATCTGTAAAGATGTTTGTACCCGCATGTTCATCGCAGCACTGTTCACAGTGTCCAGGACATGGAAACAACCAAAATGCCTTTTGATAGATGACTGGATAAGGAAGATGTGGTACATTTACACAATGGAATACTACTCAGCGATAAGAAAAGATGAAATATGGTCATTTGTGACAACATGGATGGACCCTGAAACCATCTAATTAAGTGAAATAAGTCAGACTGAAAGAATTAGGAACCATATGACCTCACTTACAGGTGGAATAGAAAACTGAAAGTAACAAAGAAACAAAGACTTATGGACACACTCAATAGCTTGGTGATAACCTGAGGGAAAGGGAGGAGAGAGGAAGGAGAGTGGGGAGGGGAGGTGGGAGTGGGCACCAGACTTGTGGACACACTCGATAGTTTGGTGGTTACTTGAGTGAAAGGGAGGAGGGGGGAGGGAGTGTGTGTGTGTGTGTGTGTGTGTGTGGTGGTGGGGAGGTGGGAGTGGGCACCAGATATATGGTGATGGAAGGGGAGCTGATTCTGGGTGGTGAGCACATAATGCAATACATAGGTGATGTAATGTAGATTTGTACATCTGGAAACTATCTAATTGTTACCAAGCAATGTCACCCCAATAAATTTAACAAAACAAACAAACAAAAAAACCAACCAAACAAAGAAAAACCAGAAACAAAAAATATGCTCCAAACTAAAACACAAAACAAAATAGAAAACCTCAGAAATAAAGTTAATAAAATGGAGATAAGTAATCTCTCTGATAAGGAGTTCAAACTAAAGATCATAAATACACTCATCAAATTGGAAAGAAAAATGAATAAACAGATTGAGAACTTCAACAAAAAGATAAAGTTAATAAAGTACCAAATAGAAATTATAGAGCTGTAGAATACTATAACTGAGCTAAGAAAAAAAATGCACTAGAAGGGTTCAATAATACACTAAATGAAGCAGAATAAAGAATCAGCTAACTCTAAAACAGGGCAGTGGAACTCACACAATAGAGCAACAAAAGAAAAAGAAATTAAAAAAAAGTAAAGATAGCTTAAGGGACTTATGGGAGAACATCAAATTGGCTAACATTTACATTATAGGCACCCCAGAAAGAGAAAAGAGAAATAATGGGCAAAAATTCTATTTGAAAAAGTAATGGCTAGAAATTTCCCTAGTCTGTGGAAGGACATAGACAGAAAGCTCACATAGTTTCAAGTAAGATGAATTCAAAAGAGACCCACTCCAAGACACATTAAAATGTTAAAAGTTAAAGACAAAGAGAGAATCCTAAAAGCAGCATGAGAAAAACAACTTGTTGCATAAAAGGGAATCCTCATAAGACTATAAGGAGATTTTCAGCAGAAAATTTTATAGGCTAGATTGCTAGAAGAAACTGGCATAATATATTCAAAGTGCTGAAAGAGAAAAGCTTCCAACTAATAACATTCCACCCAGAATTGAAACAGTGATGGCATTTTTCAGACAAGCAGAAGCTGAAGGAGTTCATCACCACTAAACCATCCTTATAAGAAATGTTAAAAAAACAAAAACAACTACAACAAAAAAACTTCTTTAAGTTAAAAATAAAGGCCACTATTTAGTAACAACAACAAAAGAATGTCACTTCTTTTTTTTTTAAATATGTTATTTTTATTTATTTATTTATTTATTTATTTATTTTTTTGACAGAAAGAGAGAGAGATACAGAGACAGAGACAGAGACAGAGAGAGAACTGAACTATGGGAACTCCCCAGTTCAGCATGTGGGTCTGCCTGGGCCAGAGCCGGGATTCAATCCTCGGTCCTTGGGGCTTCAAAATGAGCGCTTAGCCCACTGAACCATCCCAGCTTTCCCAGAATGTCACTTCTTGTGCAGGAACCTCAATGTATTTTGGGGACCTCAAGAAAGGAGAAGCTCACCCCAAATCTGTGGGCATTGCAGGCAACATCAGATGGCAAGTCCTTGCATTGACTTTGTCAGCCTTGAGAGGCCCATTATGTTCAGTTTGAAGCTTCCTTATGAATGATTCCTGCAAGTAACTATATGGTTCATTAATATTCTTCCCAGACTTATACAGATAATCAGGCCAAGTATATTTAAAAACTGGACCAATTTTACAAATCAATGATTTTTAATTTGGCCATTGTTGGTAAAAATGGAAATTGTGATACACCTTTGTAGATATTAGATTCTAGTGCTATTCACTGACTTCTGGGTTTTATTTTCTACTTGTGAACTGGACTTGATCCTAAATAGCTGTTTGTCATGAGAGTTCTATAACATAATTTCCAATTTAGAAGTTTTCCCAATTCAAAATATCCATAGTCTATCCACTGATGGTAAGAGTTTAATAGCAACTTGAATCAGTAAGTCTTTTTACACCTTAACCAAGAAGCCAATGGCTTTCTGTCCCTATGGTATTTCCTTGTATTCATAAACGGCACTAGAAACATAGACACACAAAAAAGTCCATCTCTGGGGGGAACGATTCAATAAAGAACACCTGTGAGCCACTAACCATGAGTAGACAGCATCACAAATACTTTTTCCTGCCAATACAAGGATACAAGAGGAAATGGATGTGCAGACTTCTAAATTCTTCCAATCCCCACGAAACAGACCAGGAAGCCTGACAGGGTAAACACAACACTGCTCACCTCTGTCTACAGATATCTGTGAACTCTCAGCTACAGAGGTTTCCACAAATGCGTTGAGTCCCAGCCATTAATTCTCTTGGCAATCTAACTCAAACTGTGAGAAATTTAAAAATTAATGCTTGGGATGCTGGGATAGCTCAACTGATCAACTGCTTGCCTTGCAACCAAGAGGTCTGAGGATCAAATCCTGGCCCCAGTCAATGCGAATTTCTGTGCCATAGTGCAGCACAACTGGTAACTGCTAGGATGGCCCCAGTTGTCTTCCCACCCCACCTGGACCACATCCACCCATGTGGAATGTAACTATGTCACAATTAATGATGTAAAACTATGGAGCCTGCTCTGGGCCATCCCATCTTCTCTCTATTTCTCTCTCTCTCTTTCTCCCTCTCTCTCTCTCTTTCTCCCCTTCTCTCAAAAACAAACAAACAAACAAACAAACAAACACACATCCTACAATAAACAATCTTTAAAAACAAACAAACAAACAAACAAACAAAATCAATCCTTTTGCTCCCACCCTGTAAGTTCTGGCTGAGCTAATGATCAACTTAACAGAATCAGATCAACCAGATAAAATCAACTTTTTTTCTTTTTTTACCACTTTAATGCATTTTTTTGGTTAAATGTATTGGAATGACACACACGGGGAACTCCCACCTAGAGGAAGGTGGTCCACAGGCTTCTGCTTCGAGTTTTCTTGCCTATTGCTCAGGGGTTATGCTCAGTTCCTCTTCCTAAACTAGCTTTTCCACCTAAAAATTTTAGGCTTGCAAAGGAAAAAGATCCGTGGTTGTTTCTAAGTCTTTTTTTCTTAACAACCAGCTTAACATCAATATGTCCAAAGGCAAAACTGTGGTCTTCTTCATTCTTCCGTTTGAAACTCTAAATAAAACTTTCACTTCCAGAAGTTAAATTGGTAGATTCTTCCATATCTCATTCATCTGATCATTCAGTCCTAAGAATAAGTTAAGTTAAAATGTTGACTCTTATTTCGTGATGCTGTAATGTAGACATACTCCCAAATTTTACCTTTCATTAAATACCTGGTTATTTGCCTATGTGGAGGGAGGAACAAAATTTCTTCTAACCTTTGGCTTCTTTTGCTACTCAAATCATCAAACAGAGACGTGACAGATTAGCAAAAGAAAATAATCAGATTTCATATATACTTGTGGGGACCCCACACACATGAGAAAGTCAGAGACCCCACATAGAGGAGAGATGGCTAGGAAGGCATCCTGAGCTAGGGATGAGGTAAGGTATCTTGAGGGCTTCAGAGGGTCATTCCAGGTGGATGAGAAGAGAAGGTGTTTCGTGAACATTTTGAACCTACTCAGACAAAAGATGGATGGCAGTGGACACTGAAGGAGTTGGGCAGACAGAGACAGAAATAAGCAGAAAATGTAGAATGTTTGGTGTTGAGCTCCTGCCAGTCCATGGCTGCTGACCCCATGACCTATGGTTGTGGCATCTCTTGGGGTGCCCTTGGCTGACTCTGCAGTTGTGCCAGGTCTTCCATATATGCCTTTAGCCCACCCGCCCTGAGAGGCTGAAGTTCCTGAGAGTGGCTCCAGCCTTGGACAAGGCACCTTTTGCCAGGACAAAGGTGACAGACTCTACCCGAACCCTTGGGACAGGTCCAGCTACCACAGCTGTGCAATGAGGTGGCTGTTCCAGCAAACCTTCCCCAGGAGCCTGGTGTTCAACTCCTCCTGCAAACGCTCCACCTGGAGCGGGGTTCCCAAGGCCCCTTCAAGCCCCAGCACCCAGGCCAGAGCCTGGGGTCCCACCGCAGCCAGCCTCCCCAGCTCTGTCCGGGGGCTGCAGCCTGGCTGCTGCAGGCCTCTCTATGGTTCTTGCACAGTCAAGTGTCCTGCTTTCAGACCTTGGCTCCTTTCCATGTGGTCCTCCTGGGCGGCCTCTTCTACAAGCAAAATAAAGCTTTGGTTTGCATCTTACTGCCCCCAGATGTACAGACTATTTTCAGAGGTTCTCTAAGCACACTCCTAGTTCAAAAACTGCCCAGGGGAACGTAAGGAGCCAGGAGGGGAGGGTGGCATGCGGCATGCATATGTAGTAGCCAGAAGGGAAGGCCTTTGACTCAGAGTGTGCCATGCCCTGTGCCAGGTTTCATCTCAAGGACTCCACGTTCCAGCGGGCACCTTTCAGGGCACTGATGACGGCACCTGTGGCACAGCCCTGGGTCCGACACATTTTTCATTGCCTCAGAAGACTTGAGAGAGAGAAAGGATTTTCCTGACCTCCACTCAGGTGTTGTTTTCAAGATGCAAACGGATGGCAGCAGAGTCCTGCTTTTCCCTGTGACCTCCCTACGGTGTTATTTGCTAGAAAAACACTAGATGGCAGCAGAAACTGTTTCTCTCCACTCACGGTCAAATGAGAATCCAGACGGTATGAAGGTCACTTTGAGACAAATCCTATTTTAGTTCCTTTAAATGCCTCATCTCACTTATTGCATCCACTTAACAGAGAAGGCAAAGGCAATTAATATGTCCATTTCACAGGTATTTACATGGAAGACTGATGCTAACACAGTTCCGAGCATAGGACTGAGGCCTAAATGGGCCAATTTGGGCCAGCACAGCTTGCACACATGGGATCCTGGACAACCAGAGGAACCCACATAGTCCTTGCAGTGTTGGCTGTGATCTTGGCCATTCTATTTGAAGGAATCTGCACATGACCTCATGATTCAGCCTGCCATGCCCTCACCCAGGCTGGATTTTGGTGGGACTCGGGGCAGGCGGCTGGAGATGGGGACAGGTGGGGAGGGAGGAGGTGGCCTAGCTTTTTGCATGGTACCACCAGCACCAGATCCCTATGACAATGGCTGCCCCATTTCTGAGCCCTGCCTGTCCTTGGGCCTTTAAAATAGGTTCTTCCTCGGCCCAGACGCTAGCTCTGCATCTGCCACTGCCCCCTTCCTCTGACATCTCACCTGCCAACAGCTTCCTGGCTGCTCACAATAGAGTCTGGGGTGGTAGTTTCATCCTAGGTGAGTGCCTAAGTCCCAGGCAGTCCCCGAACTGACTTCTGTTCCTGCCACATACTAGGTGTGTAACTTCAGGCTAAAAAAGGAACTCCGTCTCCTTTTGTGGCAGATGAAAGCAACTGTCATCCATCTCAGGGTGGCTGCGAGGGGTCAGTGGGATGATGTCAGCTCCAACACGTGGTCGGCACTCACTGCCGCTCCCTCCTCCCTTCTGAGGACTTTGTCCACCTTCTATAAGCTGGACAAAGCAAGAATTAGCAGTCTTCCTGTAGCGAATGCACTCTCTTATTGGTGTCCAAACATTCCAAGTCCCTAGGTGCCGATGCTGGCATTCGTGCTTGCTCTGTGTTCAGGACAGCACTGAGCACAGCCTCTCTCTGGTCTTCACACCCCTGCTCCTCTTCACACTCATGGTCCCTCTTTCAACACAAGCAGCAGCCCCTCTCACCTGTCTTCTCACTGGCCCCCCTGCTTCCATCTCTCTCATCTAGTCCCACATCCACCGTGACCAGCTTGATCTCTCTAAATTGGGAATCTAATCCTGTCACTTCCTGTGAGTAGAACTACCAAAGGCTTCTCACTCAGCCCACTCTCACCCCCCACCCCCAGGCAAGGGAATAAAGTCTCTATCATCACAAGTGTCCAGACTCTGTATCAGCCTCTTCCTTCTACTGGTCTCATTTCCTATCATGCCACCCCCATTAGATCACCTGGTAGGCCAGCTGTCGCATTAACCTAATTGGCTAAAAGGTCAGTTATAAAGGGGAGCTGATTCTGGGTGGTGGGCACATAATGCGATGCATGGGTGATGTGATGTGGACTTGTACATCGGGAAACTATCTAATTGTTACCAATCAATGTCACCCCATTAAATTTAACAATAATAAAAAAAAAAGGTCAGTTATGGCTTCACGGATAGAGGTGTCAGCACTGAGGCTGACGCTGAATTTGGAACTTAAATAAAATAAAGACTGCAGTGAATAATAAGGCATCAATATATATTGATTGCAGCATTTCTGGAAAGTGAGGTGAAATTAAAAGTGAAATATGATAAACTTATTGCATCAAAATGGTTGATTTCTTAGTAGAAATACAAACTAGTACGATGGACCCTAACATAAAAAAAATACAAAGCAATGAACTATTCGGGACTACTTTCCCCTGCTGGTTTTCATCATGTTGTTCTGGGTTCTCAGGAACAGAGCTGCTCAGCAGCGCCCCTAAGTTGTGGCCCTTCCCAGAAAGAGGAGGAGGAAGGGAGGGGCTGGAGGTGGGCATGGCCAGAGCTTCACAGGGGTCTGGGGTGAGGTCTGGGCCACAGGTTGAGGTGGCCTACCCCCAACATGCACGCTGGACTCTCACACACAGCCAGGCAGGGCTCCCACAGTTTCAGATACATGCTCCACCCACTCCAGCCTCCCTCTTCTCTGGTCCCTTAATCTTTCAACCCACTGGCCCTAGGTAACCATGAGTCTCAGAGAGTATGTGGAGCTGTGAGTCTCACACAACAGCCACCAGGACTGATGGAAGAGAGACCAAAGCTGGAAAGACGGCTGGAGGGTGCCCTGGAGGTGACTCTGGGTGGGCAGGAATCCCAGGAATCCTCTGAAGGGACCCTGGGGAGGCAAGGAGGGCAGGCAGCCAGATGTAAGTGGCCTCAAGCTCATAAGCCTAAGAGGGGAGCCTCAGCCAGTGAGGGGCCCACAGGCCACCAAGGTGAGGCTGGCCCTTTCTGCTAGGAAAAAGCAGAGAAGCGAGAGTCAGTGCAGGGGCAGAGTGGCAGGTGGGTTCACGGGGAGAGTCCTGTGACCCAGCCATGGTGGAACTCAGAGGAGCTGGCTCAGCCAGGTCAGCACCCACAGTCCTCCCCTTGGCCGATAAGGCTAGGTCACCCTTGGGAGCAACAGGCCAGGTCTATGAGCCCACAGACTGGCTGTGGTGCTTTATCTGGGACTGAAGATGCTGCCTTCAGTTCTACACTAGCAGGCGTGACAATAGCAAGGAAGCAAGGAAAGGTCCTGGAGCACCTGCCTTGCCTGTGAGGTGTGTTCTGGGCTGATGGTATGGATAAAAGCTTCAGGCTTGCACAAATCATCAAACCAGCAGAGCCTTCAACCGGGTAGCTGCTCAGTTGCTGGCGTGATAGAGGCGGGACTCTGACCTCCTCTGCTCTATCGAGGATCTGGATCCCAGAGCTTCCAGGCTGTGAGCTGGCTGCTTTCTCCCAGCAGCATGGCTCAGGTTGGGGGGTCATTACAGGTCCCCCAGGGTAACATTCCAAGGCCTGTGGCCGCCCAAGTCCAGCTCCACACCAACCTTCTCCAAACTCTGTGCCTCTACACCGTAATCCACAAGCTCTCTGCCCTCTGACATTTCCAGAGAGCGCCCTTGTCTGTCAGCTTGGTGTGGAGCCTGTCCCAGGGCTTCCCAGGCTCAGCCATGGAGGCCTTGAATAGTGACACTGAGAAGGGAGGTGAGAGTCAGCTGGCGGTGTGCACAGAAAGAAGGAAGAATCAGTCTGGAGCTGCAGAAGGGAGAGGTGGGGAGCCTGGTTCTGAGGTCCCAGGTGTGCCCCTAGGGAGGAGCTGGTGCAGCAGAGATAAACACACACTCTCCACAGCAGGCTGCAAGGCATAGATCTACCGAGCCGATGCTCCTCAGGTCCCTGAGAGTGACTCTGAAAGACAGTGCCACATCAACATGGCAGATCACTCGCCCTCAGCCACACCTCTCATGGCTCTGGCACACAAGAGTGTATTCAATGAAGAGGGTCGGCTCTGGTGACCAAGGCCCATGCTCCAGGATCCATCTTCAAATCTCCCCAGGTCACTCCACAGGGTGATCTCTCCTGCCACTGTTTTCAGCCCCTATTCACATGGAAACTCTTGGCAGGACACCACTGATGTGGGAGGGCACCTGGAGGAAGGACCCAGGGCTCAGAGGAACAGCCCTGCCCCTGCCCCCTGTTCTGATGGGTATGGTGAGAGGGAGCCCCCAAGTCAGACGCAGAGGGCAGAGGTCCAGGAGCAAGGCCATGTGACCCTGGCCTGTCTGGGGTCAAGAAGGGGGTTTGGTGCTGTGGTGTGGTGCTGAATGGGGGTGACCTGTGGACAACAGGCAGCAGAGAACAAGAAGGGGTTAGAGTTGAGTGGCTCCACCCACCCTCAAGCCCCACCCCCAGCCAGATTCTGACCCCACCCACAGGTGCAAGCCACACCCACCCTGGTGACTGCCTAAATTTAAGCCTTGCCTCCAATGGCTCCAAAGTTCTGGCTCACCCTGCCTAACAGCCACTTCTTCATGGTAACTCCACCCCAAGATAAGCCATGCCCCTCATTTCAAGTGGGCCAAGACAACAGTTGTGTTCAGATCTTTCATTGTGACTTCATCCTTGTAGACCAATAGGATTAGAGAATTCAGGCCATGCCCCCCACACTGCTGTATATAAAAGCCCTGGTTCTTTCCTGGTTCAGTCTGGAAGCTGCACTGTGGTAGCCCTTTGCTTCCACAATGCTTTCTGAATGTAGGTTGTGTGGGCCAGCAACCTCTTCCCTGTGTCCCAGGATTTCAGAAGAAGCCTGTCAATGCCTTTTGGCCAAGTCTAAAACAGTTGGTACAAGGGATGTCAGAAGAAACCCGGAAGAACCACTTGTCCAGGGCTAAAAAATGGTGAAGATGCCCGGTCACACCTCCTGGAATTAGCCAAGGCCCTTTCCATGATCAGGCCATAGCCAGAGTCCATGCTGCCTCTCAGGCACACAGGGCAAGCCCCTTGATGCCCTCTGGCTACTTCCTGAAATCTTCTCCCAGGCCCGGGTGACTTTGGATAGTAGCCCCCGGGGCTCTGGATCAGCGCCTGCCCCCTGCTGCTCAGACCCAGACCTCCTGGGCTCCCTCTCATCAAGAACCTCTGTCAGGGCCCTACATTCCCTTTCCCCACCTCTGACAGTGACTTGGGCATCTTAGGGTAGAGTGGAATGTAGTTATGTAACAGTCACCCGGGAAACCATCTTAACAGCTGCAGGCCTGGTGCTCCATATTTAGGACTCAGTCCCCCAGTGTTTTCAGCCTCTTCCCGGTTTCTCTAGACACAGCACACATTTCCAGCTTGAAGGGGACTTTGGATTATGGGACTTAGATCAGAGAGGTTTCAGGGTCCCATAGTCTAGACTGTATCCCATCTTGAGACCCTGATAGTATAAAAAGCCTATATTTCACTGGTGATCTTTAAATGTTGAGCACATGTCTAGGTGACGGTGGGGAGAACGTGTTTTGTTTAGTTTGGTTTTCACCTGTTTCTACACTCCACATAAGGTTTCTAATTTTTAATCGGACTATCCAGCACACATTCTAATTCCCTATGATCCTGAGACCAGGTTGGCCTTCAGTCAGTGCTCTAGGGAGTGAGATATGCTCCTGCTCCTTGGAGCAGGTCCTGGAAACTGCACTTCACAGCTGGGAATCTTTCCCACATCATCATCTCAACATGTGCTGCTCTGAGTGCCACGGGATGAATATGGGACTGATGTATCGGTTTGGCTGGATTCTCTTGGGAGAAAAAGCCTTTAGTATTAGTGTACTGAGAAGATACATTTACACACATTTATAAGATTATAGTAGATTTCCCTCTGATATGGGGCTTGAGTTGTCATTTCTTGTACCATCCCAGATTCACACGGGATGTGCCTTCACTGCCTTCCACCACTGGGCTACATGGATAGAAGATTTGAGAAGTACTGGTGTGCACCTCTAATAGAGGTGCAGTAAGGTCCCTGATATCTCTCCAGGTGGAGCCCTGGAAGCTGGAGGACCTGGTGTTACCTCTGATGGGTGAAAAAGAAACTGATGGGGAGCTCTGGGGGCTGCCCAGAACCCTGCTGATGTGCCCACCACAGACCCGCTAGCCCTCAGG
This sequence comes from Craseonycteris thonglongyai, assembly GCA_004027555.1. Classification (NCBI taxonomy): domain Eukaryota; kingdom Metazoa; phylum Chordata; class Mammalia; order Chiroptera; family Craseonycteridae; genus Craseonycteris; species Craseonycteris thonglongyai. Next base: position 5,358 of record PVKE010028950.1, on the reverse strand, counting down.
AGACTGGCACTACTGACAGCCAGGGTGGTGAGTAGAGCTCTCAGGCCAGGCAGGTGGTGGGCAGACAAGAGCTGGGGCTCATGCCTGGCTCAGAGACCTGCCTTCTTGTCTCCAAAGTTCTTCTGGAGCAGAACCTGACTCACAGAATGGAGCCAGACCAGGAAGAGGCCCTGCCAGGCCTGGCCACCCCTGAAAGCCCCACCGATCAGCAGACTGTGCAGCTGCAGCAAAAGGAGATCCCACAGGAGTTCCCAGACGTGGGCAACAAACCCTGCATCCCCTTCCTTTACCGGGGACATAACCTTCTCCTTATAAACATCCTATGGACTGAGGACAGACAGAGCCTGCCCCCCCCCCCCCAATCTTCTGTCCCCTCCCCCTCCATCCCTGCCACTCCTACTTCAGTCTCCCTTCCTGGTAACCCTGTAATTCCTAGTTAGGTCCCCTGAGTCAGGGGTATGACCCCTCTCCTTCTCCCCACACCTTCTCTCCCTTCCCCACTGCCTCTCTACCACCTTGTTTTAGTTTTCTGTTTTTGGTTACATTGTAAATAAAATTTCTTTTTGTTGTGGTTGTTGTAAAGCCCTGGACAGCTCATTTTCTCTCTTTTCATTTTTTTTTTTTAACTTTAGCCACCACCTCATCACCACAAATAATTGGCATGTAAATAAAAGTGTTTATCATCTGTTTGGACTAAAGATTTTTCTCCCACTCTCCCAGAGAGGGTGCATTTACACTAGGAGTGCACCTGGGCCCTGCAGGATTCAGGGCTGCTCTTCAGATGCCCAACCAGGGTGACCCATAGGGTGATAAGTTCTTTTCCATACTTCCTTTATCGGCACCCACTGATACTTTCATCTTTAGTTGGGGGAGCTCTTTGCCAGTTCAGCAGACATGCCTATCTTGATGGAAAAATGTAGCTGGGCACTTCCTCTGGGAAGCTGCGGGTGTGTCTGGGGACAGTCTTCTAGTGCTGGTTGTGACAGAGCAGGGTGCTAGCACCTTTTCGAATCTGGATTAGGAAACAAGGTCCTGAAGTTAAGTGAGGCCTTGCGGGCATTCTGTGTGGAGCAACCTCTGAATGGGTGGGTGGGTAGGTGGCGACCCACAGGGCTGCTTTGCACTCAGCCCTGAAAATAAGCAAGGGGTCCTCAGTGGGTAGTGAGCATCAACCAGATGCTCATTAGCCTGGGGGAGGGTGGGGAAGCACTCAGGTTCTCAGGGGCCATCAAGGGCCTCAGTGGGATCTGCAGGAGGACAGTCCATCCCCCAGCCCTCAGCAGAGCAGACTGGCCTGCTGGGTGACTCTGCCTGTGATCTTGGCCCATCTACAGGAAGCGTTAGATCATTCTGCATCCTTATAAAATACACCAGTATTTGTTTGCACTGGGCGCTGTCTTTAGCAGAAACATTCTAAATGTGGTATTTTCTTATGCAGCAAATAGGAAAACTCAACACAGCCCCCATAGATGGATTTTCCTCTGCTCAGAGGAAAATGAGATTCATTACTGAAGGACAAACCCCAGACTTTTCAAGTAAAAAATAACAAAACCTAACTTTGAAAGACTTGTGTTTCTTTCCTGAAGCAGTAATGAGAAATGTGCAGGGAACTTTGAAGTGCCCAAGGGTTTCCAATCAAAACCCCAACAAAAATGTCTAAAGTTTAGAAATAGCTAGTCCTGTAGACATGACCTGATGTTTACATTAAACATTTTCTAACTGGGGATGAAATGGTGACAAACCTAAGTTGCACCTTCTTTCCTTGGTGTCAAATGCATCAAAAGCGATGTGACACAGCAGGGCTGACAGCACAGATTTTCTCACCCTGTGTGTGCGGTCTAGAGTCTGCCTTAAAGGTTCAGCAGGTCCCCGCAGTGGGCAGCCTTGGAACACTGCAGCCATGAGGCAAGCTGGCCCTGCATTTGCTAGAAGGAGCAGGAAGCAGTGGCTTGCACTTTCTAGCACTCCTCAGGATGTCTGCCTTATACAACAGAGTACTTATTACCATTTGCAGATTTGTCAGCTTTATTAAAATAATTTAAATAAACTGCTTCAGTGCTGATAAGGCGGTTGGAAAGATATCTAGCCCAGCTTCCTTGTCCACATCCATCTTAATCCATCACTGGGGTGCTAGTCACACCCTCCCAGCCTATTGCCAGACACCTGTCAGACCTTCCCTGGGAGGAGGTCCTGCTGCTTCCAAGGGCTGGAGGCCAAGGAGACTGTGACTGTGGCACCACATTGTGGAGGGCCGCGATCTCACTGTCAGCAGAGGACTTGTCTTCAGGAAAGACACTGAGGCCATCTGTGACTATGAACAAGCAGATGGACATGTGCTCATCCCTTTTCAACTGGTCCTGGAGCTTGTTCTACAGTTGGACCACTGGTGTCTACAGAACTTCGAAAGAGCTTGAATTAGAGGCTGTTGTAGGACAGCACATTTCTGACTTTCAGTCCTGGGGTGTCCCTTGCTCAGTGTGACCGGGCTGCTGTGGAAGCTCACTCAGCAGCCTGGAGGCGTCTTGCCAAGTCCTGAGATCGGAGGTCGTAGAGAGGGCTCTGGTTGAGGGTGTGGCTCCCAATCCTGGCAAGGTAGGGCTGGTCCTTGAAGCCACCCGGTGATCCAGCCTCACTGGGGAGGAAACCAGGCCACCCTTTGATCCTCTCATGACTGCACTTCATCCCAAAGTGTTGCTCATAGTTCCGATGGCCCTAACCTTGCCCCACCCTCAAACTGCCCGCAGTGAAACTGAGTTCCTAACGCTGGTCTCCCTGGGAGGCGTCACCAGGCAAGACGAATGTGCGCACTTGCTGCCACAGAAAAGGAAAGCCCTGCTGGCCAGAGGTGCTGGGAAATCAGAGCTGCTCTGGGGACACCGCTTCCCAATCCGTGCAGCCTGCTGTCACTCCCGCACCCCTCTAGGCCACTCAGACCCCGTCCTGCTAACACCTCCCAGGGCCTGGACCCCGAGGTGCAGTGGAGCGCAGTTCTGGGACGTGCCCAGACAGGGGGAGCAGAGGGGCCAGTGAAGGATGGCGGCCGTGCTGACTCGCCTTCCTCCGTGGATTTTATGGTGCCTCAGCATGTGTCTCAGGCCCCGACGTTCTCTGCTCTGACAGGCTGCAGCCAGAGGGCCCAGTGGAATCTCGGAAGGAACCGGAAAACTGGTACTTGGCATCCACGCGGCTCCAACAACGGCGCGCGCGGAGCAGGAGGAGTTGCAGGAGGAGCCAGAGCAGCCACCTGGGTTGGGCTCAGGGGAGGCCAACTCTCCCAGGCGGCCTCACACAGCCTGGGCTCAACCCTGTGCGCCCTGGAGAAAAGTCATCGAGGGCCATGTGCGCACCTGGGGAGGGGGTGGGTTGGGGTTGCGGGCTCTGAAGTGAGCGTCCATGCCCTTGTCCCTATGTCCGGCCTTCGGATTCCGCAGGGTGCCATGTCTCGCTCTGACACAGAGCCATGCTCTGCCTCCTGCCTTTTTAAAGCTGGAAACCACCTGCCCTCAAACCCAAACCCCACCCCACTCACAGTCCCAGCTGTTGCCAGGGGTCCCCAGGCTGTTTCTAGGGCCCAAGCCAATTTGGCACTTCTGCTTCCTCCCTGATGATGGACAGCACTGCAGGCCAATCACAGCCCAGTGCATGTCCCCACAGGCCCCGTCTCTTTCCCAGAACTTACCAATGGGAGCAGACGTGGCACAGCAGGCGTGGACGCAGGAGGGGTGGGGCATGCAGAGGCGGGGCCTAGGCCTCAAAGCAGCCGCTGGCAGACCTCCACGTTGAGTTGCAGGCTGCTCAGGCCACCACCATGTAGCCGAGCTGCACGCTTATTGCGTCCCGCTCAGAGGAGATGAGTGTCCACGGGAACTGCTTACAAGGGGAGTATTACGCTGTCCTGGGCTTGGGGCCCCAACTGGCGGCCCCAGGCCCTCAAGGATCTTCCTGGTGTGGCTGCAGGTACTCAGCAGTGGTGATCACAGGTGTGCTCGGACTGCCCCTGAGTGCCCTTTGACAGAGCCCAGGACAAAGTGGAGAGGGGCCCTGAAACGGGGCTGCAGAGGCCTAGGTTTGGCCAGGGTTCAAATGGGGAGGGGGTTGGGAACAAAATTTTCCCCTCTATCAGGAGGGTCTGGGGCAAGGGAGAAGTACACTCCTTCTGTCAGGAGTGACGGGGGAGCTGTAACCCCGCTGGAGCAGACAGGTGAATGGTCCCCTTTCTACCAAGGGTGGACTGGCACTGTCCTCCACTGGACCGGGCTGGTGCAGGGTCCCCTTCCTCTGCCACTGGGTGTGGGGATCCCCTTCCCCACTCCAACGGGGTTGGAGTTCAGTCACAGTTTCCCCACCTCACTAACTAGGCCTGGTTTCACAGCCCCCGCAGGAATGGGGGGGTCTCCTCCTTCCACTGAAAGTGGCTGTGGTCCCTCCCTCCCACAGGAGTTGTTGAGGTCCTGTTCCAGCTGGGGCCGCGACACCACGCCCTTGTAACGGAGGCAGGGAAATCTGTGCCCAACCCCCCAACCCCAATGGTGGAGGAAGAGAACCACGTGCTTGTCTGTTTCAGTAGAAGACGGTTCCCAGCCACCCGTGGAGGAGAGAGGGGACCAGTCACTGCCCTGCTCCGTCAGCGGTACAGCTCCCCAGCCACTGATGGCAGAAAAGGAGTGTCTCTGTCTGCCCCGTGTCGGAGGGGAACGGGGTCTTAAACCCTCCTAATAAAGAGGGAACACTGCACCAGCCCCCAAACCCTCCCCTCGAAAAAACCCCCACTCCCGGCTGTCGGAGCCCAGGGTCCAATCTGTCCTGGGCTTGTGAAAGGGCGTGCAGGGGGCAGTCGGAGCTGGCGTGGTGAAGGAGCCTGCGCACCCTGTGACTGCCACTGCTGTGTCCCTGGGGCCACGCCAGGAAGATCCTTGAGGACCTGGGGCCAAGTTGGGCCCCAGCACACAAGCAGCATAAGGCTCACCTCCTAAATACCTGCTCTGAGTCGCTTCTCCCCCCAGCAGGGCTGGAGCAAGGGCACAAGAAGCGGTGGCAGGCTGGGCAGTCACAGGAAGGTGGTAGGCAGGGCAGCTTGACCAGGAGCTTGCAGGTCCACCGGCTCTTCTAGGAGTCCAGGCCCGCCCTTCATGTGCCCACCCCCGCTGCATCCGCCTCTGCCACGGCCGAATTGCCAGTTCAGGAAACTCAATCCTGCAGTCTTTTCCAATAAATTCTATGGACCAGCAGGGGCAGGGGTGGGGCAGGATCTGCACTGAACTGTGATATTCCTGTGGTGCTGCAGGTCGTGGGGGAGGAAACAAAAGTGCCACATTGGCTAGGGCCCTTCAAAGAGCCTGATTTGCGGGGGTGGGGGTG
>PVKE010028949.1:0-20576 GCA_004027555.1 Craseonycteris thonglongyai | reverse complement strand
AGACTTGAAAGGTATTCGAGCAATGGAGGTTGCATTGTTGCTATTCTTAGAACCCTGAACAGTCATATGAACAAGTGCAGGCCACCATGTGGGAGGATAAGGGACATGTGGTTCATTTAACCCATCATCAGAACTAACAGTGAGCTGAAGTCCAGAAGTAGGGCCAACTAGCTGATTGGTAACTGATTATAGATGCATGAGTAAGCTATATTGAGACCAGAAGAAGCCTAGTAAAAAATATTACCTACCAAAGTATGAGTTAAATAAATGGTTGTTTTAAGCCACTAATTAAAGTATTTTGTTATACAAGTATGCTATGCAGTGATAGATAATGCATATAGTGTCTCACACATATATGGCTCACTTAATGTTCACAACAACCCTATAAAATAGATAGTGTTATCACTCTAATTTTACAGGGGAAGCAGAGGCAAAGAGGGAAGGGACCATGGACCAGTCTCATACAGCTTGTAAATGGCAACACCAAGATTGAGGCAACCCAGTTCCAGAGTCCATGCACTGAACTACTATGCATGATCAAACATTAACTATGTCTTAGCTGTTTATTAACAAAGAAAGCAAAACAGAATATTTGTCTTCAAAAAGTAGTCCAATTATTTTTCATTAATCCCCTCACTTATCTCTAAAAATGTGTTAAAAAGAACCCATCAGTGAACTTCTGGCCACTTACTTTCTTTAAACAGCTAAAAAGCTGGACAAAATAGATGCATTCATGGTTTCAGATATTGGACAACAGGCTACATAGGACAGTGATCTCTGAGACAAGGAAAACAAATGAAGTGAGTCCTACAATTTTAATAGCTTATTACCTGGATAGACTTTCCAGATGTAGCACAGGGAAGGGGAACCCAGGGACTAGCAGATCTGCTAAATTAAGGAGACAGAGTTTGAGGATTAGGCAGACCAAGTGGCTAAAATTTTCTGGGGAAAATATGGGAAGTTCAGAACTTCACAGAAAGAGCTCTTTGCAGATCTGTAGGAGGGATTCCTTGAGTCTTTGGCTGAGTAATTATCTGCTACCCATGTGAGAAAATTGTCTGAGATATGGAAAGAACCCTTGAAAGGAGTAAGTAGATTTAATAAAGCTTGAAATAGTTGGTGTTCACAGTAGCCATAGTAGTAAGACTTCTTACTACAAAGAGCCCACATCTAACAAAATTTACCAAACATCCAAAGAAGCAGGAAAATACTATCCATACTTAGGGGCGGGAAATCAATAGAAGCATATCCAGAAATGACAGAGATAATGGAATTATCTGACAAAGACACGAAAACATCTATATCCGTTTGTTTGAGAAAGAAGAGGAAAGCATAAAAATGATGAAGACAAAAAGAAAATATGTTTAAAAATCCCAGTTGTACTTCTAGAAATGAAAAATACATTGAATGGAATTAATAGCTAATTAAAACTCTGCAGAAAAAATTATCAGTGAATTTGAAGATATCACAGTATAAACTATCCAAAATGAAGCATATACAGAAAAAAAGTCAGCAATAAAAAAGTAGGGATTTCTGGGACACTATCAATTGGTCTATTGTACATGTAATTGGAACCCAGAAGGAAACAAGAAGGAAAGACAAAAAAATATTTAAAGATATACTAGTAAAAAAGCATTCCAAATATAATGAACACTGTAATCCCACAGATTCAAGAACTTCAGTGTACCTTGAGTAGAAGAAACAGAAGAAAACCATATAGGACATATTAAAATCAAATTGCTGGAATGCAGTCATGAAGACAAAATCTTAAAGCAGCTAGAGATAGAAGACATATTACATAAAAAGGACAAATATAGAAATGATAAAAGACTTGGTAAAAACCATACAAGTCAGAAAACAATGGAAAAATATCTTTATTTTATGGTATGGATAATATCTAATATTAAAAAATCGATTTTATACCCAGCAAAAACATCTTTCAAAAAATAAAGGTAAAAATTCTCATTTTGCTTAAGCAAAAGAATAACAAATTTATTGCCAACAGACTATACTGCACAAAATACAAAAGGAAATATTTCAAACAGAAGGATAATAATACTAGATGAAAATTTGTATCTACACAAGGAAAAGTACTGGACATGGCAAATATATGAGTAACTGTAGAAGATTATTTTTCTCATTAAAAAAATTCCAAAAGATGATTATTTAAACATAATAACAATATTTTTGAAATTAATAATATAAACAGAAATAAAATATAGAACCATAAGAGCATAATGGATGAAAGGGAAAATGGAAGTATATTGTGGTAAGAGTCTTATAGTATGCATTAAGTGGTATAATATTTTTTGAAAGTAGACTGTGATAAGTTACAGATGTATGTTTTAAATTTGAGACCTGTACTAAAAACTTATATATTATTTAATTGTGACAAATTAAAGGCCTAAATGTACAGAGTTATACTATGTTCATTAAATAAATGACTCAGTATTGTCAAGATGTCAAAATCCTAGTAGGCTTTTTTTGGTAAAAATAGGCAAGCTGGTTCTAAAATTTATATGAAAATACAAAAGACTTAGTACATAGACAAATCAACTCTGGAAATAAAAAAAAAGTTGGAGGACATATAGTATGTGACTTTAAGACTTACTGTAAAGCTAAAATGATCAGGATAATGTGATTTGGGCATGAAGATAAAAAATAATAGATCAACAGAATAAAGGTCTAATCTAGTGGGACAATTGAATATCTATATGCAGAAAGAATTTTTCAGGTGTGGTTTAGAACAGAGTCACTGTATTAAGATGATTGAAAACAAGGTTCAGTGTGTTGGGAGCCTTACAGAATAATGCTGGGATAGGTCTATTTCTGCTTTTTGACACTCTTAGGATGACTTATGTTTCTGAAAATTGGTATTCTAAGTACACAGTATGTTATATTTTAGTTTGAGTTGAAAAGCTGCTTCTCCTCTGGATTTTAAACAATTATTCTCATCCACATATGTCTAAAGTACTTATTTTAATAGAGAGTATAGGAGAGGTCTCTCACTATATACTGCAAATGCTTAATTTTGACTAAAGACCTGTGTATAGAAACAGGAAATACATTGAAGGCACAAGAAATAGGTATGCTTCATATGTAGTCAGGTATAATTTTGGGTTCAGCACATCCAACTTGTTTAAATGCATTAGCCATAAACTTCAAACACTTTGTCTAAATTTTTCCTGTTAACATTTTTCAACCTTTAGACATGATGTTTTGGGTATGTTTTCTATTATGGTAAAATATATAAAATATAACATCTATCACTTTAACCATTTTAAAAGGTGCAATTTAGTAGCATTAATTACATTAACAATGTTGTACAACCATCATCATTATTTATTTCCAAAACTTTTTACCACACCAGTCAAGACTCTCTAACAATGAAGCAAAAAGTCCTCAATCACCCTCCCCACAACCTTTAGTAACATTTAATCTACTTTCTGTCTTAGTGAATTTGCCTATTCTAGATATTTCATACAAGTGGAATTGCACAATACTTATTTTTTTCTGGTTTTTCCCTCCACTTAACATAATGTCTTTGAGGTTTATCTATGTTGTAGTATGTATTAGAATTTCACTCCTTTTATGACTAAATGATATTCCATTGTATGTATATGTCATTTTTTATTTATTCATTCGTCTGTTGATGGACATTTGGATTGTTTCCACCGTTAGCTGTTGTGAATAATGCTATAATAAACATTGGTGTACAAGCATCCAAGTCTCTATTTTCACTTGTTTTGGTTATATATCTAGGAGTGGAGTTGCTGGGTCATATGGTGACAGGGTAATTTTTAAAAGCCTAAAATATTGTGTGACCATTGTGGAATAATCAAAATATAAAGATAAGCTTTAAGAAAGAAACAAAATCTGCCAGTTAGTAGTAAATTGTTTTTCCACTCTTGTTCTGTGCTTCTTAGCTGGCAAAGCAGAATATTTAAATATGAAGTAGGGTACATGTGGTACCTGAAAGTACTTTTTATGATCACCATCTTTTTATGGATTAAACATTAGCTACTTAATCAAAAGTGAGATGGCTACCTTTCTAAGTAAGAAAAGAGTACAAGGAAATTATGACAAAAATAGCATTGGAGTAGGGTGGAACACGACTCCTTCCAGTTTGCACAGAACTTTCCTGTTTTAGCACTAAAAGCCTCACGTTCTAGGAAACCCTTCACCCCTTCTCACTCATTCCCAGGTAAACTGAGATAGTAAGTTACCCTACTTCAGAATCTGCCAATAACTTCTGCAGGATTTCCCCCCTTAGCCCTGGTTTTGCTGTCCTTAGGGTTAGTTGCCTATAGTCAACTCCAGTCTGAAAATGTAAAATGTAAAATTCCCAAAATAAATAGTTTGTAAGTTTTAAATTGCATACTGTTCTGAATATCCTGGTGAAACCTCGCCAGTCCCACTCTGCCCTGCCCAGGACATGAATCATACCTTCATCGGTGTCTCCCACCAGTTATCTTAGTAGCCTCCTTATTATCAGATCTACTGTTGAGGTATCCCAGTGCTTGTGTTCAGATAACCTTTTTATTTTAATAATGTCCCCAAAGTGCAAGAATAGTAATACTGGCAATTTGGATCTGCCAAAGAGAAGCCATAAAGTGCTTCCTTTAAAGTAAAAAGGTGAGTACAGTACAATAAGATATTTTAAGGCAGAGAGAGAAAAAGATGACATTCACATAACTTTTATTACAATATATTGTTACAATTGTTCTATTGCATTTTTAGTTATGTTGTTAATCTTCTAATGTGCCTAATTTATAAATTAAACTCTATCATAGGTAAGCATGTATGTATAAGAAAAACAGTATATGAGGCCTGACAATTAAGTTTGCAAACTTGTCACTGTGTGCTTACGTTGGCAGCACTGTACAAACAACTCAGTAAGGTTTCATAACCTTGGTATATTAGTGTCTCACAACTGTGTTTGTGTTGACGTGTGGTAATGTCTTGCTGAGTTGACATTCATTATTGTTGTGTTTTTGCGTTCCATTGTGAGAATGTTGTAGCTTAAATTAGAGCAACAAATAAACATTAAATTTCTGTTTTTTTGTTACTTTTGTTTGTTTGTTTTTAAGATTTATTCTATCATTCTGTCAGAGAGAGAGAGACAGAGAGAAGGGGGGAGGAGCCAGGTCAGTCTCCACAGCTGTACATCATCAGTTTTCAATGTAGTTTCATTTCACATAAGTGGGTGCGGGTCTGTGCAAGGCAGGAACCAGGCAGGAGCCTCCCACATGGGAAGCACACCCCAGTACAGCATATGAGTCTGCCTGCACAGGCCATGGCCGGGACTCGATCCTTGGACCTCAGGGCTACAAAGTGAGTGCTCAACACACTAAGCCCTCATGGCATTCCCTTAAATTTCTTGTTAAACTTGGAAAGAGTGAAGAGAAAGCAGGGACATGTTAGTCCAAGTTGATGAGGATAATGCCATGAAGATAATGGCAGTGTACAAATGGATTAAGTATTTTTCTGAGGGGAGAGAAAGCAGCACTGATAAAGAGAGGTCTGGGTGGCCAATGATGAAAACTGCAAAATTCGCCGAATTGTGCATCCAAACCATCGGCTGACTATGAGAAGCATAGAAAACCAAGTGAACAGTTCATAGAAAAACAGGAAAATCTTCACTGAAAGTCTTGGTATGAGAAAGGTATGCAAAAAATTTTCCCAAAGGAGCTCACCAATGAACAAAAGCAAAGGAGAGTCAAAGTTTGCCAAGATGTTTGGAAAAACAAGACGATGTTTTGGGCCATGTTATCACTGGTGATGAAATATGGGTGTACCAATACAACCCTGAAACAAAGCATCAAAGTGCACTATGGATGTCAGCCAATTCTCCACAACCAAAAATGTTCTGTTAGTCCAAATCAAGAGTCAAAATTATGTTGTGAACCTTTTTGATATATTGGAGGGTTTGTTCACTATGAATTTGTACCAAGTGGATAGTCAACCAAGTTGACTATTTGGAAGCGCTGTAAAGGCTGCATGAAAAAGTTAGACTAAAACAACCTGAACTTTTCGCCAACAACTCATGGCGCTTGCATCACAACAATGTACCAGCTCACAGAGTACTATCTGTGAGGGAGTTTTAGCCAGGAAACAAATAACTGTATTGGAACAGCCTCCATACTCACTTGATCTGGTCCCAAAGGTTTTTTCTTTACCCTAAGATAAAGGAAATATTGAAAGGAAGGCATTTTGATGACATTCAGAACATCAAAGTTAATACGACAATGGCTCTGATGGGCACTCCAGAAAGTTCCAAAATTGTTTTGAAGGGTGGAGTAGGCACTGGCGTCAGTGCATAACTTCCTCAAGGGAGTACTTTGAAGATGACCATAGTGATATTCAGCAATGAGGTATGTAGCACTTTTTCTATGATGAATTTGTGAACTTAATTGTCAGCCCTCATATATAAAGTTTGATACTGGGGGGTCTTGGAATGTATCCCCCATGGAACAGGAGGGACTACTGTACTCTTATAGAAAGGCAATTTTGTTGTTATTGATGTTGCCCGTAGTAACTGGAAAACTGCACTGGGTCTCAGTTTTCTCATTTGTAAAAACGGGTATAATATTTTCTATAAATACTATGTAGGTGCTTTGGGGAAATAGGTAGTTTACATGCCACATGGTTAATATGTGAAAGTTTTTTGGACAGAAGTTAGTGAAATATCTGCTAACAGTCTCAAAAGGGTGTGTGGGGGGGGGAGAGAGAGGGAGAGAGAGAGAGAGAGAGAAATACCCACTAATGCCTAAATCTTTTTTTTTTTAAGATTTATTTTTATTGTTTTTGACACACAGAGAGAGATAGAGACAGAGACAGAGAGAAGGGGTAGGACCCAGAACAATCTCCATAGTTGCTCATCATTGGTTTTTCCACATAGTTTTGTTCCACAGGTGGGCGCGGGGCTGCACAGGGCAGGAACTGGGCTGGGGTCTCACCCCCATGAGAACTAGGGGCACTTCCCAGTTCAGCATATGGGTCCACATGGGCCCGGATTTGATCCTTAGTCCCTGGGGCTGCAAAGCGAGGGCTTAACCCGCTGAGCCATCCTGGCTTCCCCCTAAATCTTTTTTTTAGAAACAATATCAATCATTTTTTTCTCATCAAATTTTTTTCAAGCAGCTGATATTAATAATTAGGCAAATTTACTGATTTCATTATCATTCCTTCCCCCCCCCCCCATCTTTACCTTTGTCAAGTTAAATGACTAAAACCTGGGTTTGCAGGAAGACTTGCAAGGCAGGATCCTACTTCACCAGGATCTAATCAGTAAATGAGGAAGGTTGCATTGGGCAAGGCATTGTGCCAAGTTTTCTGTAGGAAAAAGAGCTGGTGATGGGTGAATCTCAGGATTTTCAGATATGATCCTAGATTATAGTATTTACAGGTCACCTTAAGAGAATTACACAATACGTGTATATTATATAATAACAGGGTCTGTATCAAGTACCTTGTAATCAAATGCATGAATATTTCTGTAGTGAAAAATGTTAAGAACTAGAAATAGCTTCCCAGCCATTCAGGTCAGGTTTGGGGACAAATGAGTTATTAAAAAAAAGTTCAATTTTAGGAGCACACTGTATTTTGTAATTGTAGATTAAAGACTGCATAGTTTTCAGTGAATCATGCTAGTATCTTCTGGGTTGAAATGATAAAATATTTTAAAATAGAAGAGAATTCAGGGGTCATCTTGTCCAATTATTTTTACTAACTAGGAAATAGTAACACTATTAAGTGGGCACTTAAGATGCCAGCACTACATTATCTGATTTAATCCTGCTTGACCATCACATTAGCATATATCAGTACTATTCTCCAATAAAGGACTATAGCCAGATAGTACTCGGGTAAATCAAACAGGATGGTTACTAAATGACAGAAGGAAATCAGCATGGTGGCAAGTTCTCCAATGAGACAGAAATCTAAACTTTCAGGTTTCCCCTGAAGGGCCACACCAGTGGCTAGACAGTGATTGGCTGCTTGTCAGAATGATTTTGCGCCACAGAGATTTGATTGATTCACAAAAGTAGTCCTTCCTGAATATTTTCTTTAAAAATAATTTTCCAGTTGGACCTATTCTTCAGCTTCATCAGTCTCTTAATTTCTATTAGAAACTCTATTTATAATACTAGCTAGCCTTTATTATGTGCCTGTTATGTTCCAGGAATATTATCACTTTTAATCCTCACAACACTGAAGGTAGATATTATCACTGCCGGAACTGAGATTCTGATAAGCTAAATATCTTGCCCAAACTGCACAAAGAGATATTACTGGGATTTTATTATAAGCTTGTTTGTCCTTTGTTGTGGAGCCTTAAGGTTTCACTTTAAGGAAAGTGCTCTACAAGAACGTAAATATAAACTTAGATAAATTAGAAACCTATTTATGTTGTGAAGTAATAGTTACATTTTCTTAAATAGCAAGATTTCTTTAAGTGACAGTTTCCTTGACTTACATTGTTTATTGACCATTGGTTACTTGATGGAGAGTCTGGGGAACCTCTGCCAAATGCTAATCAATCAGAAATGAGGATAAAGAATTTCTGGAATAATAAAATAAATCACGAGAAAGTACAACGTAATATATTTCATTTTTCATAAATACATGTATCCTAGAAGTGGATTGATTTGGTCTGGAAAGGTATTCTCGCCTAGGTAGTTAGGAAATATATTTTAGATGTCCTGTATTTAAAATACCCCTGTCAGATGTCATTACAAGAGTCACTGAACTGAACTAGAAAATGCAGACAAGATTCTCATGTATGAACTGGGTAGACCAGCTAAATAGGTTATGTTATAAGGGATGCTGTAAAGGGATGCTGCTAAAACCTACCCTCAAATATTACCACAGTAATTTTTACTCTGCTAGGATCTTCAAACCTGAATAGCCCCTACTCCGCTTTTGTTATTTCGGTTTCAAATACCCTTGTAATACCAAGTGCTACTCAAGAGGTATGTTGATCAGAGAACAATAATAAAGGATTAGTGGAGAAGACAGGATGGAGTCCATAACAAGCATATTTTGAGTAAACAAAATTTAGCTTTCTTGTGGAGGAAGATTCTTCAGAATGAAAAAATGACAAGAGATGAAAATGATGCAAAGGGAAATTGGAAAATAAGCTTCTACTTCTATGATTAGGTAACAAAATACATGCATAAGATTAAATAAGGCCCAAGCACTGAGACATTAAACTTATTCAGGAAAGCAGTTCTTCCTAAATATTCCACTTAAAATAATTTTCCAGCTTTAATTCTTCACCTTCATCAATTTCTTATTTTGTTTTGTGTTATTGCTTTTCAAATCTAAGCATTTGGTTTTATCATTATATTCATCTTAACTATGTTTCCTCCTCTTTTACAGAATTCTACATTTTGGTTGGTCTATATACATAGAAGATACTTGGGTAAAGTGACAAGGACAGTAATAATTGCATCCACAATTTGTGGGGTTTTTTTGTGCTACTGCATGCTAAATGCTCTATATAATTGTTTCTCATTTAATCCCCCAACATGGAGGAAACTGAGGTTTAGAGAGATTATGTGATTTGTTCAAGGTCTTACAGATCTAATTAGTAGAGCCAGAATTTGAACATAAGGGTCTGTTTGACTTCAGAGATTTTGCTCTTAACCATTGCATAGTAGCAGCCTCCCCTCCAGGTGTGGCATTGTTAGCAGTGGTAGGGTTGTAGTCCTGAGGCGATAGAACTGAGACTACCCATCTTGTAGAGAAAGAGAGGGTTCTCCAAGACACTTCAGGCTCTGTCATCTGATAACTGGGCAGTAACTAGTTTTTCTATCTACTTACACATGACTCTTTAATTCCTGACTATTCTTAGATGATCTTTGGAGGAGTAAATGAATGGCTATTATTTTAAATCTCAAAGTTAGGTCAAGAGAGAACTAGTCAAAGATTAAATAACTTGCCAGGAGAATGGAATTGGAGGATATTGAGCTCCTCTGGGCTAGGCTCTGTAGAAGAGAGAAAAACAAGTCAGATGGGATAATTGCTCTCACCCTGGGATTCCTAGTCTATTAGCATTCAGAACTAGAGCTCTTGGTCTACCCCAACTGCTGCAGTGGTTGGTTTATCTGCCACTAATCTTTGCCCCAGTGGAAGTGTGTTATCCAGATTTATCTTAGTGTACCTTGGGACAGCCCTGGAAGGCTACTGTGTAAACTTACATGCAGTACATTGAGGTCCATGTTTCTATAATGGATGGAAAGAAAAGCAACCAGACAAACAACTTGTTATGTTAAATCCGATTTTAATTCTCCTTAAAAAAGAAAACAACTGGCATGATATTTTGGCAGCTTCTTGACAGTTCCCACAT
Source organism: Craseonycteris thonglongyai (assembly GCA_004027555.1). Taxonomy (NCBI): domain Eukaryota; kingdom Metazoa; phylum Chordata; class Mammalia; order Chiroptera; family Craseonycteridae; genus Craseonycteris; species Craseonycteris thonglongyai. Next base: position 10,222 of record PVKE010028949.1, on the reverse strand, counting down.
TTGATTTGATGAGATGAGTGCTCCTTTTTGAGATGTGTCCAAAAGAGGGCAGGCAGATGGAAGGTCTTTACAAAAGGAAAAAAAAAAAAAAATTCTGGTTAGTGTAAGCCTGAAATGACTAATTTGCTATTATTATTTTTTTTTAAGCAATAAATAGGTCTTAACAGATGGGCTGACACTTGAGTTAGAAGTACCCTTTGAGAAATTACAAGCAATGAATGCCTTTTACAAACATAGAGTTCAAACACATGCAGATCATAACAAACCACACAGAGCAAGTCTAGAGAAACAGAAGCTTTGTACAAAAACAAACAAACAAACAAATAGATAAATAAATAAAAAACAATCTGCTGGGGTGCTCAAGCATAGTTTTTCAAACTGTATGAGTCATGACCCATTAATATGTCATGAAATCAATTTAGTGTGTTGTGACCAGAATTTGAAACAAAGGGTGGTGGTGGGAACAGAAAATTTTCAGAGTAAGAATAAATGCTGTTTCACAATGCTTTGTTCCCATTACACACTGTTCACTGCGTCATGATGCATTTTTTACTATAGGTCATGGTAAAAAAAAAAAAAAATGTTTTAAAGATGCTGGCCTAGTGGGTAAACTAATGCAACGATATCACAACATGACTCCCTCCATTCATGAATGACCAAGTTTTATTATGTATTATGAACCATTAACACTAGGGTATGCTTCTGACAATGCCTGGCATAGTCAAAGAAAGCTTAGCTGGCTTGAGCAGAGTTGGCCAAGGATGCCCTTTGCAAATGTCCTACCTGCCAGACATCCCTAGAAAGGATGCCCGAGGCAGACTCAGAAGCCTTGTGCTTGTTGCCACGAGGTGGACACTACAAAGTGGTTGATCAATTGCTTTTCTTTTGTGGATCCAACTCAAAAAGATGCTACTTTCAGATTCATGAGGATGTGGTGTGATTAGGTGTGTGATAAGAAACAAGATACCCAAAGCTAAGCACAGAAGAGAACAAAAAAAATGACAGCTGTTTCCCTGTAAATAATTCTTATTGAGCAAGAATAATAATGGCAATCTAACATTTATTGAGCACTTACTATATGCTATACTATGTTAACTTTTCTATGAATTATCTAGTAACAATTCTAGGAGAGAGGCACTATCATTACCATTGTATAGATGAGGAAATATGTGGTCAGAGATGTAGGAAAATTTGTCCAATGTTACATAGTTATTAATGGCAAAACCAGAACTTTAAGTTAGCTGCCCAAACTTGAGTCTTCCCTCATTATCTACACTGCCTAGGTTGCCCCAATTTACTATTAATTTACTATTAATACATCCATTGCCTAGGCTTACTTGAAAAGATGTTCTCCTTCACCAGCATAGACAATAAGGACTTAGTAAGTTATCCTTGCTTGAGTCCCCCTATTTTGGACACTCTCCACATCTAGTCCATTAGCTCTTTGCTCAAAATATGAGATATGCAAGATCCATCACCTTTTCTTCATTTCTACTGCTTTCATCCTAATCCAAAACCCATCATATCTCACGTTAGGCTCTAGAATACTCTCCTAACTGGTTTCCTGTCATTCATGCTAACCTACAATCCATTCTCCATGTGATAACTAGAGGAATCTTTTAAAAACATAAATCAAATAATGCCACTCTTTTGCCTGATACCCTCCACTCATTTTCTTTTGAACTCGGAATAAAATCCAAACTTCTGAAAATGCCTAGACCTACATAGACTAGCCTCTGCCTACCTCTCCAGGCTCATCTCTTATTGTTCTTCTCTTTGCCGAAAAAGTGCTTTGCCTAGATCTCAGCAAGGCTGACTCCTTTCCTACACAAGGCTTTCTGGTATTGTGTACATGAGGGTGTGTTCTCTGACCCACCCACCTCATGAATATCCTCTCAGATCCCCTGTACCAGTTGCTTCACATCTACTTTCTTTGTAGCGTTGTCTGAAGGTATTTATTCATTTACTTGTTTATTATCACACAAGGTAGGTGCCAAAGCATGGAGACTTTGCTTTTGTTGTCCTTGACTATATCTTTAGCATTTGGAACAGGACAAGCCTGCACAGCAGACACTTAAAAATATTTCTGAATGTATGAAGAAATGAATGAATTTGCTCCAGAATTTTTCAAAGGTGCACATTCCGAGGGCACTAAATTTAGACAAACGACTAATAGAGTGAACCTAGAATGTTCTCCAGTTTTTGCTAATTGAATATGGCATTTGAAGCCAAAGGTTCTGTCTGAGTGTGGCTTCCTCAGTTCACCTTTCCCACAAGTCTCACAGCTGTCACCCTGACAGACTTGGAAGTCTTATAATGTGGTATCGTAAAACCAGAGTCCTGTGACCTCTTTGAATTTTGATTTCTTTATCTATGAAAATAAGAATAAATCTACCTAGTAGGGTTATTTTGAGGATTAAATAAGAAAGTAGGTATGGAAAACAAATATTTGCTATTGTGTTTTCTAGTCTTTTAAGGTACTTTAGACAAAATGAGAAGTGGATGTGAAAGTGCTGTGTTAATTCCAAATTCAGGAGAGTGCTCTCCATTTGGGCTGAAGGTCTCATTCCCTTTATTCCCACATCCAATCATCTGTGAGATTTTATCAGTACTTCCTCCTCTCTATAAAGTGGGATACCTTCACTTAACCCCTGTATCACTTAAGGTCTGATGAGGGGCCCAAGAATTTCATTAAATGAATTAACATGTCTGGAGCTCAGATATTTAAAAAATATTGGTTTCCTTTCTTGTCCTGCTTTTCAGTTCCACAATTGGCTCTTCTAGGCTGTGAAGATCAGGTGCTTTCTTGGGCTACTCAACCTTCAATTATGCAAATACAGAGTGAAGGAGTAAATCCTCCTACAGTTTCCCCTCCTGCTCCTCACTTATATGATAGTTGCTGAAACCTGATGTCATTCTTCCTGGGTCCCTCAGCAGTTCTAGTTTACTCCTAACTGCTAACTGGCTGATGTGAACACATGCTTTTATCAAAGCAGTCTTACATGCTGACTCCTCCTTAATGGTCTGATCCGGGAAGACACTGACATTTTCACTTGCTTGCCTTGTACTTTTGCTGGTTATAAGCTACCTTACTTAGTTCATTATGATTTTTTAATAAACTTCATTTCCCCATTTTTGGTACCTTTTCATCTAATTATTTACCAGTTGGTCTACTGTAATGGCCACTAAGTGATTTCCTTGCCTTTATTCTCATATCCCTTCAATCTAACTTGCTATTATTATTATTATTATCTCATCCCCTTAGGCCCATCTCCTGACTTTCACAGTGACACTCAGGTAATCTGGAAACAAATTAAAGCCAGAGCTGTAGAGCTGGTGAGGTGTGGTCCCAACTTTCTTATTCGTCTCAGAGGAGCTATTTTAAGTTTGCTAACTGTGGACCAAGTAAGAGAGTATTGCCCCAAGAGACCAATTCCAGGTCTGACTGTGAACTAGATCCAGACTGCTGGTTAATCTGGGCAGCCCATATCATGTCTCTGAGCCTTAGTGTGCTCGCCTGAAACAACGAAAATCATAATGGTTAAAATTTCTTTTGTGTTAACTTTATGCCAGTCACTGTTTTAAGTACTTCACATGGATCTAATTCTTCTAATAACCCTTTAGGTAAATACTACTACCATGTATTGCCTGCATTTTACAGATGAGTAAAATGGGGCACAGAGAGGTTAAGGAACTGGTCCAAAGGCACACATCTAGGAAATGTTAGGACTCCCATTCAAATCGAGGTAGTGGCTCCAAAGCCTGCACTTAAATGCTACCAAAACAAACAAACAAAAAACAGTTGAATTAGATAAGCTGGGGTCTCTTTAGCTCTAAAAATGCCTTAAGTTTATATGTCAGAGAAGGCTGCTGTTTCCCCCAACAAACAAAGGGCAGGAACAGAGCTATGTGAAGGTATGACATTGCAGCCAGTAAAGTTCATCCTCAGGCAGGAAACAGTGTCTAAATATAGAACCTTCCTTACCATTGGAAAGTCTTACTAAATTGGGTTAGTTGCTGGGCGAGGTGCGAGAGGGAGAGAGCAAGCTGAAAGGTGTGCCAGTTGCGCAGTAGCGCTGTGTAACAATGTAGGGCAAGACTTCTCCCTGAGCTCTGCCCTGCTTGCATCACTGCTTCCATTGCACGTCCTTTTGCGGCATTATATAATGCTGATTAAGGTAGATTACTTTATGAATCAATCTGCCTCTGATAGAAACCAAGGCACTTTGCCAAACCCTTTTCCACCAGGATGACAATTTCATTCCTTTAGGTCGATTCTCTGCTTTTGTTTTTCAGTTGCAAGGGATACTGGCATGTGTCCGATCCATGCACAGCTGGACTATCTTTGGCTGTGTATACCTTCCAACAATGTTAATTTCCTCCCTGGTATGCTCCTTAAAAGATGTTTCTAGGCCCTTTAAATACTGTTGTGGATTGAATTGTGCCTCCCAAAAAGATATTAAAATTTTAACCCCTGGTACCTATGTAAGTAGCCATATTTGGAAATAGGGTTTTTGCAGATGGAATCAAGTTATGACGAAGTCATATTGGATTCGTTTGGGCCCTAATTCAATGACTGCTGTCTTTGTAAGAAGAGGAAATTTGGACACAAATACACAGACATATAGGGAGAAAGCCGTGTGACAGTGGAGGAAGAGATTGGAATGATGCTTCTACAAGCCAAGAAAGCCAAGGATTGCAGGCAAACACCAGAAACTAGCAAGAGGCAAGCACAGATTTTCCCCTAGAGCCTGCAGAGGGAGCACAACTCTGCTGACACCTTGATTTCAGACTTCTGGCCTCCTGAACTGTGAGAGAGTACATTGCTGTTGTTTTTAGCCACTGAGTTTTTATATGGTTATAGCAGCCCTAGAAAACTAATACAAGCTCTTTCTCTTGATCTTTTGCCAAAGACAATTGAAAGCCTTCATCAACATAATTCCATTAATCCATACAACATTAATTTAATTATCTGAAAGGAAGAGTACCATGAAAATAGAGCTAGAACACAGGCCTGAAGACCTGAAATATAGCTCTAGCTCTTCTACTAACTAGTTCTGATTAGAGGAAATCCCTTAACCTTTATGAATACTTTTTTAATTTAAAAATAAGACTATTGTTAAAATAATGCCCTGTCAGCTTCATAGAGTTGTTATTAGGATCAGTAATGATTTTCATTTATATAGCACTAGAATGTTTACAAAGTACATCTAGGTAAAATCATTTTCTTATTTGTTCTTTCCAATCACCCTACAAGGTGGATCATTTTCTCAATCTAATATTGCTGATCAGTGCAAAATTTATGGAAGTTGTTTACTTGCCAAAGGTAACACAGCTGATAAATATTAGGGAAAAGGACTTATTTTTTCTTTACCCTATATGCTCCACCTATAGTGTTAGGAAAACACTTGGTTTGTGATAAATGGTCAATATACATTTGTTGACTGAATAAAGGAATAACTAAACTTTTATTTTCTGACAAACATATAAATCTTTTAGAACACTTTGGCTGAGAGGTTAGTGTATTAAAGTATATTGTATGCAGTTCCATTCATTCATTTATATACACAAAGATATTTGTTGAATATTTTCCAAGTTTTAGGCATGGGTCTACATGTAGACATACAAAACAGTGACAAAACAGACCAAGTTCCTATTCAGGTAGAGCTTGTATTTTATTGGGAAAAATAGTAAGCAAACAAACTTCTATCTTGACATGAAATTTCTACTGAGAAAATTAAGCAGGGTAGAGAGAATAGAGATTATAGGGTACAAGAGAGGAGAGGAAGGATGTCATTTTATACAAAGTCATCAGGAAAGGCCTGTCTGCCTTTGAGCAGAACTGTGAAGGATGTAATAGGCATCTAGGGAAAGATTATTTCAGGCCAAGAAAATAGAAAATAAAAAGCAATCCCAACTAGTTTGCTTGGGATCTTCAAAAAACAAGAAAGCCAGTATGGAGAGGAGTGGATTGGAGGTCATAAAATTATGGGAGGCCAGATCACATGACCTTGTAGACCAGTGATAGGAGTTTTTATTTTAAGAGAGGGAGCCATTGGAAGGTTTCACAAGAGGATCTAATTATCCTTCCCAATAATTTTGGATGTAACTATGATTTTAAAAGATATATTTAAAAGGATTTTTGTGGTTGCTGCATTGAGACTAGGTGGTTGGAAAGCAAGAATGGATGAAGGTAAGCCAAGGTTGCTACAATAATGAAGGCAAGAGGTAAAGAATGGTCAGATTCTGAATATATTTTGAGTCTAGAAATAACAGGATTTTGTGATTGATTGGATGGGGGATGTGGGAGAAAATAATGTGTCAAAGATGACTTCAGGATTTTTAATATGAATGACTGGAAGAACAGATTTAAGAGTTATTAAAATGGTGAATTTTTTGGAAGAAGCATGTTTAGGGTAAGAGTAAGGAAACTAGTTTAGTTTTGGATGCTTTAATATGAGGCTCATTGTAGACTTCCAAGTAGAGATGTTGTATACACAAATGAACTGGAATATGAGTCTGGAATTCAGGGGAACGATCTAAGCTAGAGACAAAAATCTTGGGAATTGTTAACATACAAAAAGTACTTAAATCTATGAGGTTGGATGAAATCACCTAGGAAGTGAGTATAGACAAAGAATAGGTTCAGAGTTTGAGGTTTGGAGCATTCTTTCTACTAGGAGCCAGGAAAACAAGAACTAATAGGTAAAAGAAACTGAGCCAGAATAGCCAGTGAGATAGGAGGTAAAAACCAAAAGGGAGTGGTGATATTGAAGCTGAGGGAAGATGCCCGTTCCAAGAATGTTTAAAACTTATTACACAAGAGAGAGAAAGACAATTGCTAAAGCAATAAACTCAGTTCACACACTGCTGACTGGTTGAGTTATGTAAGTTGTTTCCATTTAGTATGACAATTTGGAAGTAATTAATAGGTGACCTTGACAAAAGTAGTTTAGGTGCAGATAGGACCAAATCCTGATTGCAGTGGATTCAGACAAAAATGGTAGGAGAGGAAGTAGAGACAGAAAATACAGACCATTTGGAAGACTTTAGCTGTGAAGTGGGCAGAAAAATAGTGTGGTAATGCAGAGTAATTTGATGTCAAGGGAGAAGATTTGTTTGCTTATTAAAAGGGAAAATACTAGCACATGCTAATGGTAACAATCCTGTAGAAAGGAGAACATTGCATGGGGAGAGAGGAGAGAATTGCTGAGGTGATGACCTGAATCAATGGAAAAAGATGAGATCCACTGAGCAAGGAGTGGTTAACTTTGAAAAGGATCGCAAAGCACATTCACTGTATAGGAGGAAAGGCGAATATGTCGGTACAGACACCAGTAGGTTGTTTTTTACATAAGTGAGAGTGTGTGGAAGTTTTCTCCAAATGCTTCTCTTTTCTCAGCAATGTAGGAAGGGAGACTGTCAGCTAAAGGCAAGGAGGGGAAAGAGCTGGAATAATGAAAAGTTGTAATATCCAGGAAAGTCAGAGAGTAAATGGACTAAGGTACATGTAGTAGTACAATTTCCAGGCAACACTATATAAAAGTGTAAGAGATTATTTTGATGAATAGAAACCAAAGGCTAGGACTTTTATACATTTGTTGACAGCTCACCCTTTGAAGTCATGTTGTACCGTAGGCATTGAGATACAAAGAAGAATTCTGACCTCTAGAAATTTAAAGTCAAGCGCAAGTGAGCAATAATAAACATAAGAAAGATTCAAATAATAATTTAAGACAATAGAAAAGATATGTAACAGGGAGGCATATTAAATTGCTGAATATGTTTAAGGAGTTCGGAGAAAGGAGAGAGGTGATCTAGAAGGGATATGATGGTTGAGCCTGGTAGAATAGATAAATTCAGAGAAGGGCAAGAAAATAAAGGAAATAATGGCAACAAAGACTAAAGCCTGAATGAAAAGTGGCAGAGAAATATCATCACCAAGTTGAGTTGCCAGATAAACCATGGAACACATAGTTAAATTTGAATTTCAGATAAACAACAAAAAACAGTTTAGTATAAATATGTCTCATGGATATTTATCTATTAATAAAATCAAAGTTAACTGGGTGTCCCATAGTTTTACTTGCTGAATCTGGCAACACTGTCACTAAGGTTAAAGGAAATCAAAAGAATGTTAGTTGAACCAAAGGAAGAAAGAATTAGATAACATGTAAAGATGGAATGTAAAAAGCATTCAGTGATGGCAGATGCTTCAATAAAGCTATGGGAATGAAATTTTTGTCATTAGGTCACCATCAGTGGCGTTTAGCACAGAAGTGAAGGCAGAGAACAATGCAACAGATATATACCACTCAGTAGAGAGATTTGATATTAAGAAAGTAGAGAAATACATAGTCTAAGGTCAAATGTTGAGATGGACCACAGGCCCTGGACTCACAGCCACTAAGATGCTATCTGTATTTAGTTTTTTGGGGTTTTTTTTGGGGGGGGGGTTGGTTTTTTTTTTTTGCTTATAGGTTTTTTGGTTGTTTTTTTAATAAGCTATCTGTATTTAGATCATTGGTCCCCAACCTTCTTGGCACCAAGGACTGGTTTCATGTAATACAATTTTTCCATGAACAGGGGATGGAGGGTGGTGGAGGTGGGGTGAGGTGGGGGTGGGTTATGATTTTAGGATAATTCAAGCACATTACATTTATTGTGCACTTTATTTCTATTATTATTATTATTACATTGTAATATATAATGAAATAATTATATAATGTACCTGTCACCAGATGCAGCTTGTCACTTGTCACTCACTGATAGGGCTTTGATGAGTCTTCAAGCAATTACTTTCTTATGATCTCTGTGCAGTCAAACCTCTCTGCTAATATTCTTCTGTATTTGCAGCTGCTCCCAAGCTCTAGCATCTCCACCTCAGCTCCACCTTAGATCTTTGGACATTAGATTCTCATAAGGAGCACACAACCTAGATCCCTCGCATATGCAGTCCACAATAGGGTTTGCGCTCCTATGAGAACCTAATGATGCTACTGATCTGACAGGAAGCGGAGCTTAGGCCATAATACCAGCAATGGGGAGCAGCTGTAAATACAGATGAAGCTTCACTCCGTTACCCGTTGCTCACCTCCTGCTCTGTGGCTCAGTTCCTAACAGGCCATGGACCAGTACCGTCTGTGACCTGGGGTTTGGGGAGGGCCCAGAGCAGTCTCCATAGTTATACGTCATTAGTTGTGACATAGTTTCATTCCACACAGGTGGATGTGGGGCCATGGGGGGTAGGAACTGAACCAGTGGCCTCCCAAATAAGAGGCAAGAATCTTTGACACCATTCTGGTGGTTACCAGTTATGCCGCAGTTCAGCAAATGGGTTTGCACAGGCCAGGGCTGAGAATTGAACCCCACACTTCACAATGGCAAGGTGAGCACTCAACCACTGAGCTACCCTGGTATTCCAAAACTCTGTCCTTAAGACGCTTTGTAAATGCCAGAGATTGGCTCAACAGTGAGGTCACAGCTTAGCTGGACTTGCACACTAAGGCATGAGCATTGTTTGTTGGGAATCAAGACAAGGGAAGGAGACACATTATCACAAGTAAAATATGAAAGCAAAAACGGTAACCCTACTGCTGGAAAATGTTTATTTTAAGTCAATGGTAGACCAAATTCAGTTATACCCATTTGCAAATCAGATTGTGAACTTCAGATTATAAATCACTTAATAGAATACACTTTTTCCCCAGGAGAATTGTCCTATACAGGATTTTAAAATTACAACTGGGTAGAAAAAAGCATCAGAGAAATTCCACAAGAGCCAAGCACTGAGGTAAAAACGGCAATGGCAGAATTGTTCCTGCCTGGCCACCAGAGGTAAGGGCTTGGATGGTCACTGAAGACAGCAATCCAAGGGCCATGAACTATGAGTGGGTAGAAGTGTTAGAATGATGTGACATATTCTTCTCTTGCTGTTTATCCTTAGGTGGCTCAAGGTGGCATCTTTTGGAAGGAGCTTTTAAAAATGAGGGTTAACTGAGTGACCTTTGACAATAACTGCTAATGGATTAGGGTCAGGGACAGCTCAGTGCTCACAGATCTTAATAATATTGTCATCTGTCTTTCTCCCAAAATGGAGTGTTCATCTTGCCAGTTCCTATAGTTAATTAGATTGTTAAATTCTATTTATAGCAGCAAACACTTCATTGATATGTAGCAAATGCTGATTATTAATCAGGGGCCTCTACTGACTCAGGGTGGA